>JAQIXX010006381.1:0-12306 GCA_034700605.1 Willowsia nigromaculata
GACGCCGGGGCGTCTATTTGGGGGAGGCCAGTAATTGGGGGAGGGCGTCTAATTGCGAATTTACGGTATCCTAAAACTCTTGTCTATTTATACCAAATATATCATAAGTGGTTTCGCTGTCGTAATACAGCATAATACAGTAAAAGTAACCTATAACTTGCCAAATGCTTTTTCTAAATGTGTATATTTGCAATTGTTATTGTAATATTTTATATTCGTAATATTTACCGAACTATGTTCACAGGAAGGAAGGAAACTCTGAGATCCTTTTAAAACTGCTTCATGGGAACTTGTTTTCAAGGATTTTTAAAATATCAAAAACATGTTATGAGATATAAGCAGATGGGTTTACTGTTTTGCTTCAACTAGGAACACAATTCCCTGTTTTGTTTGGTTTTGAGTCATGCAATATAATTCAAACATTTAGATACAATGCTTATGGCTTTACAAAGGAAAGGAAAGAAAACAGTGTCATATCCTGGCGGATGCTTGAACCTGTTGGGCTGAAGTTTGAATTTGTTTCATTTCACAGTAAAAGGTGGCGGAGAAAGCGCTCTAAAAGAATTTAAAGTACTGATGGAACTTTCTCCAAGGTTTTATTTGAGATTTGAAATTCGAGATTAGTTCATATAAACCCCAGTTTTTTAACCGGTCGGAAACACAAATATAAATATTTCGAAATAAAATCCTTCGTAGTCTACATTAACCAAATAAACTGTCGTTAACCAAATATTTAAGCTTAGAACCTTTAAACAGTAGAATATATTACAGTACAGTGCATACACTACTTAAACCTTACATCTTAAAATATTAAGCAATTGCTTATTTCCATATCTAATTTGTACTTTCACCAGGTCAACAAACTCCAACTAAACATATTTAAAATTTGGTGTAGGCATCCCTGAACCTAATCATGATCTTAAAGAAGCTTTGGTAGCAGATTATGTTATTGATTTCTCCAAAGCAGTGCCATTACGGAACTTCCATTTGGGTTTATTGAAAGTCAATTTGGACAAAGTGATTCCTTCTCAGATGAAGGCAAACACAGAGGATCGACATATTACCTTTTTCGGTATTTTCACAGTCGGAAACTCCTGTCATTGTACCGGGAATCGTTTAGCACTTCTAAAAAAACTCACAATACCGACTATTCACCATTATGTTCAAACTTTCACCATTTTCACAAAGAAATATCCGCAGCAGATACCAAACTTAAAAGCTTATACGACTAATATATATCTTTTCTTGTTGGAATTTACATGTAATGCTCTTTCCCTATTTTTTCCAATCCATTTATTTACAAAAGAGGCGGCCACGTTATGCAAAGCGACTTCAGCTAGATCAATTTCCGCTCCCCTCCTTTTCATTATCTCCCGTCGAGAAGGAATGACGGCTTCGGAAGAAAAAGAGAGATGCCAACTTAAATGAAAAAAGTTTCCTTCCCTTTCTGTTTACTTTGCTTCTGCTCTGACGCAACCCTTTTCAAATTCTTGGTAGAAGATTGAAAGAATTTTTTTCGGTTGCATCAGAAAAAGAAGCTTAGATTATTCAGCAATATATTCATTTTTTTGTCCTATTTTAATTAATTATTGGATGCAACATAGCAACAAGTTAAACCAGCTCATTAGTAAACACTTCAAAAAGATATTTGCCAATTGCATTTATAAAGTTTTTCCGATAATATTAAGCAACAATTTTAACCCTTGTTAAAAGAAAATACTATCATATTATATTTTATGGAGAAGTACGTAGTTGAATTTTCCAGAAAATGGGTTTCAGTATATTTGTAATGTTCAAGTATGATAAAGTTCTTGCACAATATTTGAATTTTTTAAAAAGAAATATTGAATAAAATACATAATTGGCTTGTAACCATTTATTTTTCGGGTTTGAGTACAATATTTTGAAGCTAAGTTGAGGAAACAGTGAAAAAAATTAGAACAAATTTCCTTTTTGCTTTTCTCTCTTTATTTTAATTCACCCCCACCCATTTTATGTCTTGTAAACTTTTCAGCAAACAATAGTTTGTAGTCTTAGTTTTAGTGGAATATATTGAACATACTTAATGTGAGCTAATTAGACTAAAGAGAAATCGAATTGAATGCCAAATTTAGTAAAAGATTTGAAATTGCATTGGAAACGCAAACTTTCTTTGCTTATATTGACTCCACGTTTTAAAGCAATTTCATTAACTTTGCAATCGTCTCAAAGGAAAAAAATATAGAATTAGTTTGACCTAGTTCTCTCTGTTAAGAATATTTGCATAAAGACTTAGTATTGTCAAAATTTTTGTTCGTGCTTAAATTGATAAGGCTGAACGAGGACCTCTCAAGCATACAAAGGGAACGCCTTGGATTGCGTGTGCATTCATCGATACATTTTTTTTATTTTCGTTGATATTTATACTTTAAGCAGGACTATTGACCCAAAAACTGTGAGGTACTTTAGGGTCCATACTCCTTATCCATCTCATTTGAATATTGATATTAATTGCCTACTTAAATTACCAATGAGAATATTCGTAAGGTAAGAAAGCTCTCTCTAGTGGCATTGTAAACATAGATGAATGGACTTCGTTTTACCTGGTTTCAAATACACAATAAATTTTTGAACTCTCTAAAGCCTCATTTTATAAACTAAGTAAATATTTTTGCTCATATTATTTACCGAATTTCAGGTACTTCGAAAAATTACTTATTGACATGCAAATGATATGAAACTAAACACGCAACGGTCTCCGGTCCTGTAAGATCTTTTGAGAAGATAGTCGAAAGAATTTTTGCATGAATTCTACCAATGTTATCAGTGTTGTCATGTCTTTCATATCATGCCAATGGAATATATTCATGTAAACAATGTATCATCACGGATCGCTAGCTTGCAAACGGAACAATATTCAAGAATTTATTTTCCATTCCGCGAAAAATATCATCAAAAATATCTTCTCACTTTCAGAAAACCCCTAACAAGCTGTTCTTCTTTCTCCACAAAATTATTCATTATATTTCCCTACTCCCATTCCATTTTGAAAAGAGTAATTTCCGGGCTAGCCTCCCATTCCAAAAATTAGTTATTTTCTTGCTTTTTCACACAGGTATCAATTGCACAATGTAAGTAATGAGCTGACAATATCAGACTCCTCTATCTTCTCTCCTCCTAATGATTATCTTTGCTCAGCTCAAATTCTCTATTCCCTGAGCATAGATGATGATCCTCTTGAAAAAATAAGTGGATGCATTCAATCAAGTAAGAAGCACTCATTAATTTTCTAAAGGAAGGCTAAACATTAATACTGTATTTCTTCCTGGTGTATATACTACAACCCATAACGATGTGGCCACTTGAGCGTGAGGTTTTCTAGAGTGAAGTAGTTTCCGTTTAATTTTATCTCATCTCTCGTTTTTTATCCATTCCATTAATTTCACGTTTTCAAGATAGAAATTGCACCCTATAGACTATTTTTCATTAACCGAGTATCGATCCGAATAGGTAACAAGCTGGTTCATTAAGGAAATTGACTTTGTACCACATGCAGTTTACCACAAACAAATTCTAAAGCTCTGACGTACAATTAACAACCAAACATCCAAATTCTTTCAAAATATTCCTTAATAATTTTAAACACTTACGGTTTTCATGTCAGAAAGAAATTTATGAATTTAAAATAACATTTTCTGTAGCTTAACAATTCCACTGGATGGACGGAGCAAAATTTTGTGTTTGAATCCCACGTGAAAAGAAACCCTTAAGAATCAGCAATCAACAACCCTTAAGAACTATTAGATTTAAAATTTTCCGCCAAATTTTACTCAGTGTCTGAACTCAAATTAGTACATTTGTAACACGAAATAAGCATAATAATACCATGGAGGAAATATTTCTCGCAGAAAATTTGAAATCAGATTGTGGATAAGCAACCTTTAACCCACTATTTTGTACAAAATGCGGTAAAAAAGAATAACGCGTTATCATCATAAAAAGCTGTATACCTTCTTGCTGTCTGGTTTAGATTACTTGTTATTTTCTCCCGCTAACCTTTTTGCCCCCAAAGAAAGAAAATGTAAGGATGATGGTTGTGTGGAGAAAGTGGAAAATATGTACTTTGAACCCTGCAGGCTGAGAAAAGAGTTGAGTGAAAAAATAGAGAAAATCTTATTCTGAATAATTGAAGAATTGCAAGTGTGAAAAGGTAATTGGCTTTCTTTTTTCCGGCGGCGTTGGTGAAAGTTGTTTTTCCCATTCTTTAGATTACAAGATGCTACTACTCCAAGTCTGCTGATCATGTTTTATGGCTAGAGTATCATGAAAAATGCATAAGAATTTGTTATTTTTTCGCTTTTAAAAATAGAAATTTTCAAGTTGATATTTTCATCCGAGATACATGGATGTACGTGGAGGAGAAAAAAGAACACAAATTATTTTCATGATGACGACCAAACATACTTGTTTTTTTGTGGAGTAATGCAGATGTGAAAAATAAATTTATTTTTGGTGAAAGTACATCTCATGACTTTCACCCTGTTTTCCCATACTTTCTCTTCCGGTAGAAGCAGAACATGATTATTTGGGTATATTACTGGTGCCTCGAGTTAGTCTGGCTTTTAGTCCTTCTCTACTTTCACTCGTGACAAGACCACACGACCACTGCGTCTCTCCACTTTCTCTCGTGCTTTCTCCACAGAAGTGGTGGAAAACCTGCAGTGGGAATTTGAATTTTTTTCTTGTGGTTCCCAACGATATTATTAGTTTCACCACCTACAACACCAAAAATAGTAAATTACTATGCGGGAAATGTAAATACATGACCGCAGACGACAGCCAACGAGTTTGTTCACTTTCTCGAGAACTCAAGTTCATTAGTTTTCATTAGAAAATCCGTGTGCATAATAAGCATGTATAGCAAGGCTGCTGACAAGCCGGAAAAAGAGAAAATACTTTCTCCAGTTTACACTCTCCATTTATCTTCGTAGTAGTGATGCGGTGGTGGCAGTGAAAGTGTGGAAGAATTAATAGGTTCTATGGTCTAATGAATTCCGACAGTCATTCAAAGACACAAAGTCTCGTTCACAACGCGAAAAGAAGTTCTTTGGACAGAGAGAAAGTGAAAGCTGAGAGAGATCGGATTTAATTAAAGGAGAAAGTCAATCCTTTCTCTTGCTCTCTGCTTTTGCCGCATCAAGCAATCAAATACACCTGCCAATAGGGAAAATATGCATGACTGCATATTTAACATTGGCTGGAAAGGATTTTTACGTTCTCCCAAACTTTCACCGTTAAAAATATTTCCAACTGAAGAACTTAAAGTGAAAAAATAGTGTTCTAAGTAAAACAGTAAAAGTACGCAAAAGTGAAAGCGAGTGAAAGTCACTTAAAATATATTCAGAAAAACTGTCACTACTTTCCCATTCAAGGAAACGAAATTGTGCAATGGAGTGAAAGTAACACACTTAAAATCATTTTCTCCCAAAATCGAGCACTAAATCGGTGCAAAATCTGCAAGGGATATTGTTTCCTCACTAATCTCACATTACCCCCAAAATCCTTACGCATAATACATACATACACATATCCGAGTCCAAGCTACTTTCCCTGTCACGTCCCAACTTGCCGACAGTCTTTCTCCAGCTTTCACTCTGGCAACATCCGCCAGACTATTTTCTCCTCTCACTTTCTCTTTAAACTCTGTAGAGATACATTACTACTTCCCCTTCTTCCCCGACATCCACAACATAACAAGTTTTTCCCCTTTACTTTCCCTTTAAAAATTATAACGAGATATTTTAGCTTTCTCTTCCAAATCTTTCATCTTCCTGTCTCTCCAGAGAGGAAAAACTGATATTATCTTCATTCCTCAGCAAAAAATATAATAATAATAAATAGAGCGCATCATCATCATCATTATTTTCACCATTGTGTCTGCACAGAATACAAAGTCATCTCATAATATCATAACGACCATCATCATCATCATCATTTCCATTTTTTCTCTCTCTTTCTCCGGGAACAACACCGTTGAAACTTTCACTTCTATAATCACCATTTTCTCTGCTCTTCCGCATCTCAATTTATTTTGTTCGTCTTGGTGGTATGGTGTTCGCGTGAAAAATAAGAGTGTTGTGTTTTTTTCTCGCACTTTCTCTCTTGTCTGCTGTTGTTGTGTGTGGATATATTCCCCTATCAGTACTCTGCTTTCGCTTTCGTGTTGTGTTTCTGGCGGTGATGGTGTTCCTCTGTGAGATGTGGTTTATAAATCATTTTTAAATTCCCACTTCCATCTTTTCCTTTCTTCTTGTTCGCGTTTCCTGTCTCGGAATTTTTTACTTTCACTCCCTCCCGTTTACCAGACAGACAGTATTGATCTAAGCATAGATTTAAATATATGTGGGGGTATGTCTGGCAACTATTTAAAGTAGGATTTCTCGGTGAAAGTAGAAATATATTGAAGTTCCCGCAACAATTTAACTCGGTGACTTTTAAGGAATGCGTTAGAATTTTAAGTGGGAAATTTAAATTTGGATAGTTAAGATGCAGCTATAACATAATGTTTTTTAGCAACGAACCGTGGTGTACCGTGACAGCATACGCTTTCTCTTGGAAAGAAAATTTAGAGCTGAAATTGAAGATTTTAATATAAACAGAGGAGGAAGTTCCGTGTTATTTTTTCGTTTAAAGCTTTCTCTTTTTTGTGAAACTGAAGGGGAAAGGAAGCGTGGAGAAATTAATGACTTTTCTCATCATGGCACGTGACGAGATTTTCTTGGGTTGGGTGGTTAACTAGTGCAAAATATTATTATTATTTTTGGAGAGGGAGAAAAAAAGCTGGAAAGCAAAATAATGGAGAATATTTGCTTCCAAATTTTGTGGTCGCTTGTGCTCTACATTTCAAGTTTTCATATGAGCTTTGTGGGCACTGCTGATATCATTGGAAGAATCGGAGTGGAGGAGCTGTCCCCTCCAAAACTAATCTCGTTCCCTTCACCTGTCACTTTCTTTTCAAATTCTGTCGGGCTCACACTCACTTGCAGAGCGACAGGTCTATCACCATTGTCCATAAAATGGATATCTGTTGACGGTCAAAACACTGGAGGGAATTTGGAGGAAACTCCGAAAATTCCGGGAGTTCGTGAGCAACTGGACAATGACTCCCTTCACTTTTATCCTTTTCGGGGGGACGAGTATATCTCCAGTGTGCATAACGGATTGTATCGCTGTTTTGTGAGGAACTCGGTGGGAACATATCTAAGTCCGGTATTTCGTGTGGAGGCGGTAATCGATGAGAATTTTATAGTTTCTGTAAAATCCACCAGTGGTCAGCACCAACAAGACTGGCTGGAGGGAAATCCAGCGGTTTTAGAATGCCACGTGAGTAATCCCAGGTTGTACAGGGAATTCACGAGGATAATAGCTTGGAAGGAGATTGACCAGTTTGGACACGAGCGGGAAATAAGTTTTGAGGACCATTCGAAATATGTTGTGGCGTCACCTCAAGGAAATAAGTTGGTTATAATTCAGGCACCAAGTCAGCGTCTGTTCGTGTGCGTGGTGAAAAATCTGCTGAATAATCAGGTGAAAGCGAGTCAACCGTTTTTATTCAAATCGAAGACGACATCGCCTCCAATGCCACCACAACCGTTTAGAGATGACGCTCACAACAAGGTCATCTCAGTTTCCAGAGATGAGCCTTCTCCAAAGTTGACAGTTGACTTGGTTTGCATCGTTACCGGAAGTCCGGTGCCAATTTGGAGGTGGGAGAAATTGGAGGGAAATGGAAGATGGATCCCAGTAAATGGTGGGGTTTCCATGGTGAAGGGACCGTTGCTAAGACTGATGATTGGGGAGGGAGAAGAAAGCTGGGGACGTATCAATGGCACATATCGGTGTGAAGCGAGCAATAGTTTGGGAACGTCCACGAATGAGTATTCTGTGAGTATCGAGGAGAAAGTGAAAGTTGACATGGAACCAAGGAGGTTGGTTGCATATCCAGGACAAAATGTGGAATATGCGTGTAGCTTCAAGAGAGGAACTCAGAGTCTGAAAAGTGGAGATTTTGTGTAAGTTTTCGGATTTTTAATTAATTATCGTTTTTATTTCAATATGGGGCAGACTGAGAATCATATCTCTGACATGAGACTATTAGCCCTTGAGCACGGATTATTGACCTCAGAACAGTTATTTTTAGAGTTAACCAGAAATGTCAAATGCAGAAATGCGTATGAAAATAAAATGGGCTCAGAAAGCCCCGAAAAAACGTAATCTGGTGAATGACCGGTGAAACTACCTGAACCACACAAAATCCTGTACAAAATATCATACAAACTTTCTCCATACAGGAGCATAAAGTATCAGAACAAAACTAATCTTATATTTTATTCATCCATTATTTCTTTCTCTTTGCACAGCTGGTACAAGAACGGACATCCTCTAATAACCAGTACCCGAGTGAAAGTTTCCTCAGCCCAGCTGAAAATCCTAAATGTCCGTTTGGAGGATCAGGGTGTCTACCAGTGCTTTGGAGAGAACAGCTCCGTGGGTTCTGGAGAGCTTATTTTTCCTCGTTAGTGGACTACCTTTTTCTTAAACAAAGACTTGTTGACATTTTAGCTTTAACCAAGACCAGAAATCTTGGAGAAAGCAGTGCGCTTTCTCTCCAATCTATTTACTCACTTCTTATATTTCTTTTCAGCTTCTGCACCTGAGCTAGTTCACACATTTATCTCGCAGAGTGTCCAACCCGGGCCATCTATTTCTCTGAAATGTTCGTCGATGGGAAATCCCGCACCGGTGATTTCATGGTTCATTGACGATTTAATGGTGAGCAGTGAAAGCGGCGGGTTTCATCTCGAGAGGAAATATTTATGGATGGGGCAACAACAACAGAGTCGCTTTCACCTCTCTCAAGAAACTCGAGGAGAAAGTGGAGAAAGCTCTTCTTCAACTATGTACCATGGGTCCAGAGAAATTGTAAGCTACCTGAACATATCATCGGTGAAAGTGGAGGATTCCGGGGTTTACAAGTGTGTTGCGAAAAATCTGATGCGTGCCGTTAGCCACTCGGCTAGACTCAACGTTTTCGGTACTACTTTCTCTTTCCCTCTCTCTCTCAACAACTTTCACTCTTGATGTTGTTGACATGATGAAAATTTAATGGGCTTTTTTTCTTCCACTTTCTCTTGCTTTCCCCATCTGTAAAAATATTAGGAGGTATATTTGTCCGAGAAATGGTGGGATCTCCGGTGACCTATGCTCATGGCGATACGGTTTACATCCCATGTCATTATGGAGGCTATCCAGTGGACAAGATTATTTGGCAAAAGGACTCTCGCAATCTGATTTCCAGTCTGGATATTATCAGCCCTGGGAAAGTTGCAGGTGATCAGGCTGGAGCACGATTCTCCATGTTTCCTAATGGCACATTGAGAATTTTCGAGATTTCAGCAGATTCCGACAAGGGAAGATACACCTGTGTAGTTTCCAATAGGAAAGGAGAAGTCGCCTCGGGATCTGTAACTATTAATGTGATGCGTAAGCCAATTTCAACAAATATAAATTGAAAATCTCTTTATAAGAACACCCCATATAGAAGACACTTCTGTATGTATAGTGGCAATTTTGAAATTCCATTTATTTGAGTAAATCACCCAAAAACGCCTCCCTATAAGAGACATATTATCCCTTATGTGGAAAAGCATATAAAGAGGTTTCGCATTTTTTTAAATGGGAGTTGTGAAAAGCGTGTACTTTTGTAATCTAGATCCCCCCCTTATATCCAGCCTCAAACAAGAGGAAATTCTGAACGAGGGCCAGAGGACATCTCTCGTTTGCAACGTGATATCCGGCGACCTCCCCATTAACATATCCTGGCTGAAGGACTCTTCTCCAATACCCGCATATCTGAACGTGACCGAAAACAGGGTACGCTTCCTCAGCGTTTTAGCATTCGACGAGCTTCACGAGTCCCACTCCGGAGTATACACTTGCATCGCAGAGAATCCTGCTCGGGTTGTCAAGCAATCTGCAACACTGCTCGTTAGAGGTTTAAAAAAACACATCCACTTTCACCAACTTTCTCTCTGTCTCTCCAATTCCCATGTTTTTTTCAATAGCCCCAAGCCATATCACTTTTCTCCATTTACCTTTTATTTGATTTTCGACAGTGTCCCCAAAATGGACAAGAGCCCCGCTCAACACGAAAGCAATCCTGGGCTCTGAACATTCGATGGAATGCCGTGCGAAAGGAGTGCCATCACCGACAATTTCATGGTTTCGGGGTAAATTGACATTTCTTTCCTCTAGAAAGTGGAACAAAATTTAGAGCGAAAGAAAAACAAGGTGAAATGGAAATTACACCTTTTTTCTAGACTCAAACGGAATAAAAGTTCCCCTGAGGACGAACCACAAGTTTTCCCTAGTTTTGAACGGAACCCTTCTAAAAATTCGAGGAATTGAGGAGGCTGACGCGGGCATTTACATTTGCCAGGCGGAAAACGGAGTCGGTGGAATGCCAATCATGCAGACAGCAAGGCTGGACGTGATAAGTGAGTTGAGAATAAAAAATAGGAAGAGAAAAAAAATTCATTAAAAATCTTACGTTTTTTTCTCTTCTGCTTTCTCCCACTTTCTCTTTTCCAGTTCCGGCGAGAATTTCTGGCAGTGAAAGTGAACGAGTTGAGACGGTAGTTGTAGCTGAAGGAGGAGAAGCTAAGTTGGCTTGCCAAATCCGTGGGGATCGGCCGTTACAAGTGATGTGGAAAAAGGATTCTTTGCTTCTTGACGATCAGACTGATCCATCTTCTGGGCTGGAGAAGAAGAGAGGCAGTTTCCATCATCTCCAGAAAGTCGTTCAAGTGAACTCAACTGTGCTCTCGGCGGAATTGAAGATTGACTCTGGGTCGCTCCCTGACTCGGGTATTTACCAGTGTGTGGCTTCTAATCAGTATGGGAGAGATGAGAAGAAGATCAAGTTGCAAGTTAAAGGTGAGTCAGGCGGAAAAAGGAGAAAAACCTTAAATATTTCATTAAAAAACGGAACCAAAAAGTTGCCGGTGCATTTATTTGAGGGTACCCACTATTTTTTCACCCCTGCTCCTATTCAAGAATTTACGGTAGCGAAAACAAAAAAATTGGCAGGAAACTAAACCCCAAAATGTCTCGAGCGTTCATCATAAAAAAAATCTCTGCATCTTGTTTTCCCACTGTCAATATTGATCCTCCCGATATAAAACAGCATCCTCTTCTATTTACCATTTTTATAGCTAGACCTCTCGCCCCAGAGGATTTCATGGTGGAGGAAATTGGATCAAGATTCATTCGACTAAAATGGTCTCCATCCTCTGCATCCTCATCATCATCCGCCGACCCAATTACCCATTTCCTTGTGCAATGGAAAAAAGAGGAGAATCCGGGCTCATCATTTTTATTGTCATGGCAACAAGGCCACAATCTCACAGTGCAATCCTACCTGAATCAAGCCACTATTGAGAATCTTTCTCCTATAACCAATTACCGAGTAAGGATCTTTGCCCACAACAAAATCGGACAGAGTTTGGCTACTCAACCGTTACACGTTTTAACCCTGGCGGAACCCCCTTCCGGTCCTCCACTAAACGTTTCAGCGATTCCACTCTCTCCAAAATCCATCATGGTTCGTTGGAAACCACCGGATATTTCCAGGCAACATGGAACCATTCAAGGGTACCATGTCACGGCGGTCTTCCAACAGCACCACAACTTTCTTCAGACTTTCCCCAAATCTCTAAACAGAAGTTTGAGTATTGATGTAAAATTGTTGGAGGAAAGTGAACTGCAAAATTTGAAGCCAAATGCGCAATATAGGATCTCTGTAAGCGCTTATAATAGTGCTGGAAAAGGGCCGGAATCTCCGTATTTATTTATTCAGACACCAGAGGGCGCACCAGACTCCCCACCGATTAATGTGCAGTGTGAACCACTTTCCCCAAAAAGTGTCCAGGTTTCTTGGGAAGCGCCCCCAGAGATTTTCCAAAATGGGAACATTTTGGGGTACAAAGTGATCTACATTAGTGGAGATGGGGAGAAACTTGGGGAGAAACCGGAAGTGAAGAAGACAAGTAATAAGGAGACAACTTTGCATGGTTTGAAGAGCTTTACGAAATATTCAGTGAAAGTTCTGGGGTATACGGTGGGGGGAGAAAGTGAGCCAAGTGGGGTGGTCTATTGCGAGACGGAAGAGGATCTTCCTGGGGAACCGAGAGATTTGAAGGTGATTTGCTCTGGAGGAAATTCGGTGGTTGTCAGTTGGTTGCCACCGGTTTCCCCGAATGGTGTGAT
>JAQIXX010006382.1:0-12306 GCA_034700605.1 Willowsia nigromaculata
AATTTTTGGCGACGAAGAATTAGGTATCCAATAGGAAAATATTTTTGATGGATTTTGCAAACTTTGTTTTAATTCGCTTTTATAAAACATTTATTTCGTGTTATTGTTTCGTTCACGAGTATTGCGTACCCCGAGAAGGCATGCGCCGAAAAACACATGCGCCAAAAATTGCCTGCGATAAAAATATTGGCGTCGAAAGTGTCCAGCGCCCAAAATGTACTGTATCAAAAATGCTTGCGACGTCCGGTGAAATCGAATTCCATTCTTCCTCAAGGACTTGAAGTAATTCGGTTGAATTTTTGGGGCGTTCTCCACGTATTTTGCGTTTCTTAAGCTCCCACCAGAGATTTTCGGTCTGGTTGAGGTCAGCGGATTGGACAGGCCAGTCTAGTAGCTTGACCTTCTTGTTCTTGAACCACTGCTGAACAAGTTTGGAAGTATGTTTCGGGTCATTACCTTGCTGGAAGATATAGCCCCGTGCAAGTTTCAGCTTTCTTGCTGATAGTTTTACAGTCTTTCCAAAATATCCCGGTAAATATCCTTATTCATTGTGGTAAGGATGTGCCCCAAGGTTCCCATTCCCGCTCGGGAAAAACACCCCCAAACCATAACGGAGCCTATTAACATTGTGAATGATTCATTAAACTATGAATTAAGTCAATTTACATGAATCAATATCACCAAATGTACCTCCTCCGTGCTTCACTGTAGATGCCACACATTCCGGTTTAAGGGCCTCCCAAGGTCGCCTCCAGACTTTCTGGCATCCCACGGTCCCAACTAGACAAAATTTGGATTCGTTCAACCAGATGACTTTCTGCCATTGCGATGGCGTCCAATGGTGCTTATCTCGGCACCGTTTTAGTCTTGCATCGCGGTGTTTCTTCGTGAAGAGGGCCTTCTCAGGGGCTGCTCGACACGAAATTTTTGCTACCCTGAGTCTCCTTAGGATAGTTTTGCCCCCACATTAATCCCATGATTGTTCCGAACAGTTTTCCCTAACTCCTGGAGCGTTATCTTACGATTTCCCAGAGCGAGATTTACAATTTTCATCATCCCGTACATACGTCTTGCGTGTCCTTCCGATTCGGGTCGAATGGAACCAGTCAATCGATAATGTTTAACGATACTATGCACCGTTTGTCGAGTTCGGTGCACTTTTTCCCCAATTTTGGACAGCTTAATACTATTTTCAAACATGAAGATGATGAGCTGCCTGTCCTCGATTGGAATAGCGTTTCTGTAGGATAGGCCAATTATTCTAATATGTTAAATTGAAGTAATGGTTCATGTACTGATTGAAGTTACAGACAGTTAAGACGACTGTCTCCATTTTGCAATTAGTTCAAACCTTCTTGTAGCGTGCTCTCAGTCTCTTATCTAGCTGTACTCTCTCTCTGTCCACCTCAGACCGAGTCAGGCTCTTGTAAAATCCAAGCATATCTACCTACTTTACTTATGTTAATAAATACCTACTCAGAAGGTATAGGATCCATGCAAGTCTCAGTATCATACTTGTCTAGCAACTCATACACCACACATTTGGCGACGAGGAAGTTCAGAAACTGGTAGTTTTGCATGCATCAATATAACTACATGCTCAGCGTGAAGAAATGTGAAATTATGAAGAAATCCATCGAGTTCCTGAGACATCGAATTACACAGCAAGGAATTTCTACCACCACGAAGAAAATCCAAGACATAGTCAACATGCCAGTGCCCAACAAAGTATCATGAGTGGTCATTCTTGGATCTCGTTAATTTTTATGGTAGATTTGTTCCTAATCTTTCATACATTTGTGAGCCTCTCAATAAGCTCAGTTTCTAGGCCCTTTCAGCGCAGACATTTTGAGCGTACGGTGCATTTTCAGCGCATGACAATTTCAGCGCAAACATTTTTAGCGTGTGCCATTTTCGGCGCATGACTGTTTTGGCGTATTCCTTTTTAGAGCATACTATATAGAGTGACTGAGAGTCTATCATAGGTATGGCTTAATTCCTAATTTCTGAATGAACCATTAAACCTGAAACTGTGGTACTACACTTAAATTGTTAGTTAGATCTTAAAGCTTATCCGCATTGATTAGGGTTAGATGGGGATTAGGTTCGGGAAAACTTGCTAACAGAACAGTTAAATCATAAAAATCATAAAAACAAACTATGAAAATCGAATCAGATATAAAATTAGCACAATAATTATTTTTTCTCGAATTTTGGTTTGACTCGAGACGCTATCAGTGGAAAAAAGACAAACAAGCTTTCTGAATCGTTTCAAGGGACATCTCTTCACGTACTTAACATTAACTAAAGTATATTCTAGAATGAAAAAAAGTAGTGGACTTGAGTAAATTCTTACTGAATTATTGAGTCTAAGTGTTATAAAGTATTTAAACTTAAACTATATTCAAAAGTGATTCTGGCAAAAACCTAAAATCTCTTAAACCATAATGCTTTCATAATCCAGGAAAACATCAGATGTGCAATGAAACGTAGTACAGGGAAGTACTTGAAGAAAGGTCACAAATAATAGGCGCTCATATCTCATTCAACTACGACCTTAATAATAATCTGACTCGGAACCACTCCAACCCACGTCAAGTAAGTTCCTTCGTAGTCCCATAATTTTTCAGTTCAAAAAGTTAAAATTAGTGCGAATAAAACTGCTAAAAAGTCTAAGCTAAATCCTAAACCTACGTCATCCTACTTACGAGTACTACCAAAGTGCTAGGTTTTATGTTTTATTTAGAAATTTAAAATAAAGGCATAACTATTACCGAAGAGGATAAAGGCAGAATGACGAAATGAGCATTTCCAAATACGGAGAAGGAGAAAATATCCGAATATTATTTTTTGAGCGTGCCGCGGTTTTTATCAGTTCCTCTGTTGCATTTTAAACATTGAAATATATGAGTGGTCATTTTCAACTTTTCATTTCTAAGTTTTGTTGTGAGAAATCCAGTTTATTTTTGGAGTAAATTCTGAATAAAAGCTATTGAGACAGGGGTACGCTCTGAACAAATTTTCGCTCATCCTCGCTCTTACTCTGTCACTCTCCTTTTTTAGATTATCTTTGACTATGATAGATTCTCAGTCACCCTGTAAAGTATGCTCTAAAAAGGAATGCGCCAAAACAGTCATGCGCTGAAAATGGCACGCGCTAAAAATGTTTGCGCTGAAAGTGTCATGCGCCGAAAATGTTATGCGCTGAAAATGTCCGCGCTGAAATTGTCATGCGCTGAAAATGCACCGTGCGCTCAAAATGTCTGCGCTGAAAGGACTGGCTTCGATAAGCTCACCCACATCAACCAGCCATAGCCCTGGTCCAAAAAATTCCAACATGCATTTGAAGAAGTGAAGCACAAGATTACCACGAGTCCAGTTCTTGCTCATTTTGACCCCTCCATCCCAATTGGAATAAGCTGTGACGCCAGCTCAGTTGGATTAGGAAGTGTTCTCTTTCATCGCTACCCAGATGGTACCGAGCGCCCCATCGCCTTTGCTTCCAAGACACTCAGCGCCACGGAGCAGAGGTATAGCCAGATCGAGAAGGAGGGATACTCAATAGTTTTTGGCATCAAGAAATTTTATAAGTACCTATGTGGTCGTAAGTTCTATTTGATTACTGACCATAAGCCATTACTATCAATCTTTGGACCAAAGTCACAGTTACCAGTGTATGCCGCAACCCGATTGCACCACTGGAGTATTTTTCTGAGTGAGTTTCAGTACATTGTTGAGTACCGAAAGTCCGAACAGCATGGCAATGCCGACGCCCTCAGCCGCCTCCCATCATCATCCCCTGATCAAGACTCAGAATCTGAAGAAACAGAAGCAAGAGCCAGCCAAGTTGTGAATGACAACTTTGACGTGTTGCCAGTTATAGCCGCATCAATACGACATGCATCTGTCCGAGATCGTATAATATCCTACAGTACGTCAACACCAGATGGCCAGCACGCCTTCCAGAGGAGGAGCAGTTTCTTCAACCGTACTTTATTCGGCGTGACGAATTAATAGTAGTACCAGGAGTACTATTATAGGGTATTCGTGTCGTAGTCCCATTATCATTAAGAAAATGCGCGCTCAACTTCATCAAGTTCATTTTGGAATTGTTAAAATGAAGAGTTTAGCTCGACAACACATCTGGTTTCCTGGAATTGACGAAGATATAGAAAATGTGTGCAAGTCCTGTACACAATGCCAGCAGCATCACAACAATCCAGTGAGCACACCGCTCCTCCCGTGGCAGTTCCCAGAGCGTCCGTGGCAGCGTCTCCAGATGGATTTAGCTTGTCCCCTCAACAAAAAAATGTGGCTCATCATCATCGATGTCCACTCAAAATGGCCGGAAGTTTACTCAATGAATCAGGATACCACTACAACAGCAGTTTTAAAGAAGTTATTGGAAACGATTGCCCGTTTCGGCCTACCAGAGCAAATAGTCACTGACAATGGTCATCAGTTAATATCATCAGAATTTACTAATTTTTGTAAAACTAATGGTATTAAGCATGTTCGTGTCTCTCCATATCACCCAGGTCCAATGGAGAAGCAGAGAGGTTTGTGCAGACATTCAAGAAAGGAATAAAGCCCCAGGAGTTACCAGTTGACCTTCGCCTACAGCGGTTCTTATTGCAGTACAGAGCCACCCCACACTCCACGACACACTCAAGTCCTGCCGAGTTATTACAGGGAAGGAAGCTACGCACTATTTTGGATTTGGTAACCCCCAGCGTCTAGTCAGCCGTCTCACAATCGTAGTTGCGACAGGAGAAATCCTACAACAAAAGAAGCAAGTCACGCCAGTTCGTGCCAAATCAGGAAGTATGGATTAAGACCTACTCCAAGTCAGAAGAAAAATGGTCATTTGGTCGCATCATCCAAGCCCTTGGTCCAGTTACCTATTTCGTTGAGTTCAACAGAAAGCAGATGAAGCGTCATGGCGATCAACTACGACCATCAACTCAACGTCAACAGCAAGATGCCATGGATGAAGATGAGCATCATGCTCCACCGCCAGAAGTTCCACCACAACAGCAAAGCCAACCTGCTAGTCCTCACCGAAGCCTGCCGGCTAGTCCTGCTAGGAACATGCGAGATGTTTCTACTGCACCATGCAGCCCGATTCAGGAGCCTACTCTGCCGCAGCCGTCTCCACCACGTGCTCAGCATGATGTCTCTAGGTATCCAAGAAGCGTGAGCAAGCCAGTCCAACGATTTGGATATAAATAGTTCATAACCTTCAAGTAAAAGTCATGAACCCATTTCGATGTTAAGTTCGTAATCAAATTGTCAAATTTTCCTTGCTATTGCTGATCAGTTTGGGAGTTAATTAGAAGATAGGAAATGTAGAATATGCCAATAATTCTACTATGTTAAATTGAAGTAATTGAAGTTTCATGTACTGATTGAAGTTACAGACAGTTAAGACGACTGTCTCCATTTAGCAATTAAGTTCACACTTTCTTGTAGCGTGCTCTCAGCACCTAATCTAGCTGTACTCTCTCTGTCCACCTCAGACCGAGTTAGACTCTTGTACAATTCACACCTATCTACCTATTTACTTATGTTAAATAAATACCTATTCTGAAGGCAAAGAATCCATGCAAGTCTCAGCATCATTTTGTATTGCAACTCATGTTCATACACCACAGTAATCTTCAAGTCTCCCATCTCGAACTAGATCCTGTGTTGTTGAATGAAGTCTTGCCACTGCCACTGATCGATTGTTTGGGAGCTCTCGGTGACCTTCGATGAATGGCAAGCGAACCAGAAATCTTCCAGTTGTATCTTGTGTTACAGTGAAACGGAAATAACCTATTGCAGCCTGCTCTAGTTCTGTTCATAATTGTAATGCTGGAGAGTCGCGGATCCCAATTGTCTCCAATGCCCAGAGTGAGGAGACGTCTAAATTGCTGAGTCAAATGTTGACGCACATCATCGTCTGGTTGCTGTGATTACATTCAGACCCCCGAATCTTTCCTTCAAGAATCCATCCAATACTGGTTTCTGTTGCGACAAGCCTGGAAGGAAGCCACGTAGAACGTAAATTCTGCTTCATGTATGGCTAGATGTCATTGCCGATCAACAGGTCGATGTCTGTGTAATTCCCATTGATATCTGTAAGTTTGATTCCAAGGTCCTCACATTCTCTCATCCACTCGCCGAAAGGAGGAGCGTTAATGCCCACTGCAATTAGTCAAAATGCAGATGCCTTGAAATTGTATTTATCCAAGTACAGCCCACTAACTTCCATGTTGTAAAGCGGATGCTCAACATCTTTTGAGGGGACACTCCCAAAACTCCCTTTCCATGGATGGGATGGATGGACCACCTTTAATTGACCAACGTACTGAAACGATGATTGATCCACCGGCGACTTCTTGATATACGTACATTGAGAGCCAGAATCAAACATTGCGCGAATGGTCTTGGCTCCATTCCTTCCGTATAACTTGATACACAATGTTTGTAATAGCACTTCCGGTTTGGAAATATACTTTGACATTCCAGCTGATGACTTCGCTTCATCCATCTATCCGTCTTGATTGCTAGCTGGAACTGGAACTTGCCACTTTCTTGGAAAATGAAAATGATGATTCTTGTTGCCCCTTTTCTTCTTTCTCCATCTTTTGCCTCCCAACAAATGAGGGTGTGGTGAGAGCCTTGACACACCATATCCACAACCGGAGCATAGCACTTCCGAGATCCATGACCGTACTTGAGGCACCTGAAGCAGCAACCATTCTTCTTCAAGCACTCCTTACGCTCCGAAAGAGTCATCTTGACTGCCTTCCTGCAGTCTGCCTTTGCGTGCCAAATTTCACAAAATCCACAATTGCCAGATGGCTTGCCTTCCGAGTTAACGAAGGAAGTAGCGGTTGGGGTGCTCGGCATTCCATTGCCATTTTTATGTTGTCGAGGCTTCCCAATCTTCTCGCTCTCCTTCTCGAATAACCCTTGAGCAAAAGCTGTTTCGTCCATTCTTTTTACTTCTTGATTTAGAAATTCCAGGATTTCTGCGATTTCTTCTTTGATTCCAGGCTGCAGTAGATATCGATTGAGCACTTCACTTGGAATGCAACATTCAATGATGGGATACAGGATCACTCCACTATTGTCTTGGGTCAATCCAATGCAATAAATCCTGCGTAAAACCGCCTTTCTTATCCATTTAATTTGCCACCACTAACTTCATAAGGTGTCGAATGTAAACCTTGATAATTGTATTCGTTCTTCCAAACTTGTCTTTCAGCTCGTCTCTTGCCAAATTGTAACTTGATTCATCTGGTGGATAACTTTTCACCACCGGATGTGGCCTTGTTCCTGGAACCATTGCTTGTGTAGTGGTATTTCTCGATGTCGGGGATAACCGCGTTATTGTCGATTTCGGTAAATGAAGCCCAGAAGCTCCTCCAATTCCGAACATCGCCATTGAATTTCTCCATCTCTCGTTTTGGTAACTTGACACGGTAGGTGTCTCCACTTGTTGCTGCTGGTGTACCACTAGGTCCTCCGAATCCCCTTACGGCACCGGAGGCGAGATTCTTCGCTCCAGCTTCATCTACTAACCTCCTCTTCCTGATTACAGTTTTTCTAGTTAATTCTGCCCCCACTTCTTTGTCATCATTGGCTTCAAGGAGGTGGTTCACATAAGCTTGATGCTTCTTCCAAAAATCTTCCAACTGAAGATCCACAACACCAAACTGAACAGTAATATCTTGCAGCACTGGAGGTGACGCCTTCATGAGAGTTTCCAAGTCTGTGAACTCCACTTCCAATTGTTTCAGCTCAGCCTCCATCGTCTTCTTTGCAGCTGCTAACGCCATCTTTGCGCTCTTTGTGGCAGAACGGGTTTTGCCCATCAACTGATTCTTCTTCACTTTTCTTCAACGGTGATTTCCGAACAGGTTCGAGTCGTATCCTGGCAGGTTCGCCACGATGTTGGGGCCAGGGACAAAACTAAAAACTATCACAAGCTCCAAGATCGACCACGTCTCAGAAGACTCCAATAAATGTTCGTTTCACAGGATAGACTCGTAGAAATCGCCGTTTCTAGGAAATATGATGCAACTAAAGTTTCCCTACTGCTGTGAGCGTGTTCGAGAACTGTTACCCTCCAATTGCAACCCAATGCACAATGAACAAATACTGAGGTTGATGCTCGCTGATGTAGGCTGACTCAACTTGACACTCAATATGCAATACGACTAAAATGACAAGAATAACTGGGAAATAGATAATTTTGACGATTTTTAATTATCTTCCAACAAGAAATGACCAGTTATCTTAACAATCGAAAACTAATTGACGATAAATTGTAACTTAAATGATAAGCGAAAAGAAAAACAGAAAAATATTCCGAGCTGAGCGGATCGTACTCTCTAGACTGAACTTGCTGCACACACAACCACACAATGAGACTGACAGTGCCGCTGAGCTGCCAACTTGCCTCTCTTTTGGGGCTCAGCTCAACGGACAAAAATACTAACAACCAATGAAATGACGACAACGAAAACTCGTTGCGTTCACAAGACAAACTGACAAAATACACACATAAAAATGAACAAAGAACATTCTGGCTTATTCTACATGAAAACATATTCCATCTCCGAAACTAGGCACACACAGAAAATGTACATTTATACATACCTACTCATTTCATTTCATATGTGCAAAATAACACGGTATCTTACACAGCAAAAAATAGTACTAGTCTCTTTCTTTTCCTCTTCCCTTTTTTCTCCTTTTTCTCTTTCTAGTAGTGCTTTTGCTGGCGTCTCTCTTCTTTTCCTCTCTTCCTCTTGAGCAACGAAACTAGCACTGGCTCTGTGAACAAAGTATTACATGCATAATGTATACGATCACAAAAACACTCGCTCGTCTTCTCATTCCTCCTGCCATCATACCACACCACTATATAGCGCCGTAGTAGCAATAATATGGCATCGCAAAAAGGGTTTTACTGCTGCCACTGCTGTTGATGTTATACTACTACTGGTTTTGCATTGCGTTTTCTCTTTATTTTCTATCGCTAGCTATTTTGTAGCTAGCTACCAGTAAAGAAGCATGCAAGTTGTGTGTGAGTTTGTGTTCTTAGACTCGAAGCTCATACATAACACACACAGCAGCAGCTAGTTTTTCGATCGTTTTTCCTATTTCTTTTTTATTTCAAAAGGGAGCTATATAGCATGACATATAATATTATATTGATATGCAATATGGGACTATAAAAACTTCACTAATTTTTTTCTTCTCTCTCTATCCTATCCTGTACACCATGGCTTATTCTGCAACCACTAAAAAATATACAACAACTTGAGAAAGAATAAAAGAAGAATACGAAAAAACGAATCAAGAGAGACTGTAGTAGTGATAAAGTTGATGAAGAAGAAGAGAAGGAGGAAGGAAAATGAAGGAAACTAACGATGCAGCAGAGAGAGAACATGAGAGGGAAAAAGAGAACAGAAAAGCCAATAACTTTTGATATTTAAGCCGAAGCTAAAAAAAAATAAAAGCTACTAAGCTTGCATAATATCGTCTTCATCATGATCGTTCATTGCAAAATAGTTTTTCTCCTGGTTTTGCACTACTGCATGCATAGCGTAGCGCAAACACGGCACACACTCACGTTTTCTCTCTCGCTCTCTCTTTCACTTGCTCACTTCACAGAAACCTCTACATGAAAATTAATTGGTATGTGAGAGAGAGTGCGAGTGGAGTAATCTAGCTAAAGCTTGCAGCAACAGCAAGCATGAAAAACGGAGAGGAAAAGCAGAAGAGTGTTATTTTTACGGTACATTGTAGCTCATGTGTTGGAGTGGTGTGCTGGTGTGTGAGCATGCATGAATTTTTTGGGTATTTTTTTAAAGAGAGAGAGAATAATGTTCATAATATTCATATTCATAAATGATAAAAGTGTATGAATTAAGAGGAAACCAGAACCGCGAGCAAACTAATTCATTATGAAAAAAGAATCTCTTGCTCTTCTAGCATGAATAGTGGTGTTGGTGGTGTAAGAATAGTACTAATATTCATACGTACGAACGTGACATGTATAATGCATTATTATTATTATTATGAAAAATCTATTTTATGCGTTCTTTATCCAACTGATGAGGAAAATGATAATGTTTTTCGTTCTATAATGTTGTATTTAGACCATTCAGCAGCATCACTACGTAGGCGACTATACAGCTTCCGTCCTTTTCATAATTTTCAGGATGAAGGATAATAATAATGATGATGATGAAAATGACGACGAAGAAGACGATCATGTCGTTGAGGATGATGAAAATGGATGATCACTTTCCCGTTTTTTATCTCCTCTACAAATTTTCAGTGTTCTCATTTTACAAAATCCCTCCTCCTTCTTACAGGAAGAAGAATGCTCGCAAACTTTCATTTTAATGTTGTTTAAATGGCATTAGTTGTTGTTTGCAAGAAGAAGCTGGTGCTGATGCAGAAAGACTTTGGCATAATGGTAATAATAATCATAATTATAATGCTAATGGTCCCATCACCGTCGTCGTCATCATCATGAATAAAAAGAGTTGTGAGCGTTGGAGGCGTTTTAGCGAAAAATGGACATAAGAATACCTGGAAATACAGGGCCTTCCCAATGCGTTACATTTATGGATTTATATTATAGCCTAGAAAAGAGAAAGGAATGACAATAAGAAAAAATCTTCCCACTCCTATTCATGGCAAGAGTTTTAAAGGGAAAGTGTGCCATGTTCAGCATATGAAGGCAAACCACAACAAAACAAGATGTGAAAAAGTTATAGACACATAGGCAGGTTGTTTCATATAATCTAAAGTCTTATCTTCATCATCTTGTATGCGTATATAAATATATATCCATGAGAGAGAGAGGAATGAGGCTCCGAGAATGTTGTCGAGGAGTGTCGTACCACCCCGGTAAATAGTGTCGACAGTGGCCGATTGTGCCAATTTCCTTTTATTTCTCTCACTCGCCTTAACTCACTCTCTGCCTGCCTGCCTTTTTAACAAGTAATTTGTAGTGGGAGTATACACATAACATGCATATACAAAGTGTTAATATATGACTATGTATATCACCAGCGCTAAATCGACATCGTGTTTGAATGTTTTCGCATGAAAGTTTGCAATAGATGAATGTATACATGTTACAGAAAACTTTTCTACATGCATACAGGCGTTGTATACAAGTCAAGTTACCTCCCGGCAACAGGAGGAGCTGTGACCTGAGAAAGAGAAGAGCAAAGCTGAAATTTATTTTTTAAAGCGAAGTGAGAGTGAGTGAAGTGAACGAACATCACAGACACAAACACAAGTTTACCAAGTTAAAAGAGATGATATGATGTGAGGATCAGAGAGAGTGAGAGACAGAGAAAAAGTGAAAAAACGTTAAGAACTGAGCCAGTCGGTGGTTGATGTTCGTTCGTTCAGGATGAATATTACACCACCATAACCACACAAACGGCGACACATGATACTGAGAGAAATGGGCAGCTAGAGAGAGAGAGAGAGACAGGAGTCGTGAAAGTGAGTAGCATACACCCATAAAAAACTCGATGGGTATGTTTCTAAAGGCAAACATTTAACCGACTAAAAAACGTATTTTACACGACATGCTTCTCCTTTTTTTAACAAGGAAGATCAGATTTGAAATCTCTTTGTGATGAAGAAAAGATATAATGACGAAGAGAATCCTATAAAACGCAAATCCTAAAGTAAAATGTCTAATTTCCCCGGAAAATACTCTGATCCGGCAGAGATGAGAGAATAAGCAGAAAAAGGAACTACTTTATGTTTTTATATGCTCCGGATTTTTCTTCTTCCTCTTGTTATGATTATATTACATGTATTTTAGTAGATGCTTGATGCTTGGCTCTTTCGAATTTGTTAATGGATTCATACATGCATGTTTTAAGAAGTTCTGTATTTCAAAAAAAAATATTATGCATGTGTATGTTTGAGTTTGTATGCATGTGTGTGTGGGAGAGAGACTAATGGATATGGATGGATGAATTGGATGATGATGATGCATGCATGCATGATGATAAAAACATCCTTTGATTTTTTCGCCCGTACGAACACCATAATGCCATGACATGGCATGGCACGCTACCACCATCACCACTGAACAAAGTCAGGGAGAGAAAGAGAATAAAAGTAAAAGCATGTCGTGAGGAATTTGGGCTGAGGAAGAAGATAGATAGGCCAACCAAGTCTTTTTAAAAAGGGTGACCGTCACTTTAATCCCAATCATTTCATCCCCATCACTTCATCCCAATCATTTCATCCCCGTCACTTCATCCC
>JAQIXX010006383.1:0-12305 GCA_034700605.1 Willowsia nigromaculata
TTCTGAGTTCTACATGCAAAATTTTAGAATTTAAATTACGCGCCCAGAAAAAATCTATGACTCCCCGCGAGCGTTAAAGAATTCCTCGTACCACCGCAATGTTTTTGTGATAATCGCAGATGATGAAATGGCAAAGCCAAATGCATGTCAATTTGTGTTGGGGAAAATGCATTTCCTCCATTGCTCGCCCTATTTTCAAAAAATTGTTATTATTCACCTTCGAACATCCATCTTTGAACGCATCTTTTAAAAGCATCGTAAACGCAACATGTAGCTAATATTTTTCAAAGCGACTTGCTTTTCAACGACCATAATCACCAAATTACAACAAATTTTGTATGCAAGTTCAGAAAATTCGCAGAAATTGCATATTATTTTTTGTATTGCAAAAATTGAATTTTTATTTATGGCAAGCTAAAGCTAAGATTAAAATAATTTCATTTGGCTAGCATACAGCAAGTACTAACTGACTATATGAGAAGTGGTGCCACACATGGGTAATTACTGCCCTATTTGTCTGGAGAAGTACGTTAACAAGAAGCAAAATATTATCGAGTTTATCGTTTTGTGTGACCAGTCCATTCTTCCTATTTTCAAGTTTTCATTAAGTAACTATTTTAATGACAATGCGTGTGTATGTACTGAACACGATAATAGGGACATAATATTGCTTCAAATGGACCAACTCGACATAATGAAAAGTACTAAGATAAAAAGACTAAAATTGAAAGTGTGTTTGCACCCCACTCATCCAAAAGGGGAAAAAGTGAAAAGTAGCTAGCAAAAACAATGTAAGTACGACTTTTGCAAATTCGATGAATGTAAAGATGAGCTTTTTTTTATAAAAAAAAACACTTTCCATATAATAACACAAACACTGCTTTCGTCGACTGTAATTAAATGCACGTTGTGCTACCTTTATTTCTTGTATTTTAAAAATTACTTCAGTATTCAGTATGTAATACATATACGAAGAATATTGGGTATAACAAGAATCATCTGTCATGCATGTATCATTATTTAAGTAATGTATTATAAGTGTCAAAGTTGAATCTGTAGTTAAATAAACGGATGTTTCTAAAAGTTGTTTGTCAAGTAACATAAAACATTTTATTCTTATAAATAGACTAATAGCATCTTACCTTGTTAGCTTATTAGATTAATTGCACAAAGCTACGCTCTTTGTTTGCTTTTGGGCATAAGTTTTGCATGAGATTTTTTTATAAATAAAAACTAAGGCATCAAGAGTATTTATTGCTCCTTTGAATCCTACGCAAAACTGATGCTGAGTTCCAAATTGTTATAAAAAGTATCTATTCTATTTGACCCACTCCTTCTAGCAACCTCATTTTCATCAAAATGATTCGATTCAATAATTATATCGATTAGCGATCCGTTTGTCTGTGGCAGGTACATATATATTTATACATGCAATGGAGATCTCAGAGCAGAGGTGATGCCAGTGATTGAGACAGCTTTTTCTGAGAAAATGTGATTGTTCGGTGATGTTGAACTCTTGATTTTATGGAGATGCGGTCTTTGTCAATTGATGTCTTTTGAGATATCATCATGAGTGACCCTATTGTACCAATTTCCATTACTTTAATTTAAAAGAGTGTCTTCGGGAACAGAAAATGGCGACTGGTGTACAAAATTTTGGCAATTCTCAGCATTAGTAACAGATATGTAGGTAGGTGCACGTATGCTTATCTGTATTTTTTAAAGTCAGGTTCATCATGAGGTTTTCAATATAAATATCTGCAAATTCACATAATTGAATAATAATCAATAGGTAATAAAAAGGAATTTATGAATATGTTATCATTGATAAAATTGTCCTATAAAATGGATTTTCTTTGAGTTACAAACAATATTATGCCATGTCACCACATTGAAATCCGTTTTTTCTGTGTCAATCTAAATTCCGCAATAATTAACAAACCTCAATGTCAATTTTCGTCTCTTTCCAACCTGAAACCTGCGCTTGTAATCTAGATACTACATTTGCAACAATGTGCGAGTTATCTACAAACCAAAGAAAAGTTATAATTTCTAAATCATAAAACATTACTACACATTCTACATTTCGCACACTAAAACTGTTGCGCTATCTGACCATTTCGTTTGGCTCCGCCACCTCCGTCTTCATCCTCATATGATCTCCTCCTCCTTCTTGGATTGAAATTACCTACTAGCCCAAAAAATATTAGATTATTTATAAAGCCATTCCAACTGCAATAACGTTTTCATGCCACCATAATTCTGGTAATAATTCACTAATCTTTTATGAGATATATATTGACAGCTCACTGCTCTATGGACATTTCATGCGTTATGGACACACGCGTCTTTGACACCGACCATGCGTATCAAAAATTGCGTGTATCACTGATCCTCTTAATCCTCTATTCGTTTTTTGGATGCAATGATATGCATTGCAATTGCTATATTTTTTTAGAGTTCCACATATTACGTTAATTATGATACAATATTTTAGCCCCAAATATCTACGTTGGTATCATCATGATAACTTTGCAGCACAAAATGCATCGCATTAGAAGCGCTGCTAAAGAACTATCTGAACCAAAAGTGGTCACCAGAAATTTCTTAAACCCTTTGTACTAAAGTCGATGCATAATTCAATGTCTGATAATTTTATGCATTCCTCCACATGACTTGCATTGCATATTATTTCATTCATATAAAAAGCAGGGTTGCAGCAAACAGTTTACAAAGTTGCTCGCAAAAATTCTTTCATGAATCTTGCTTGAAGATGAAGACACGACATGTACTAATCTCAATGCAATATCTAGTCATCAAGCTGCAAATATTCGCAATATTGTAGTCTTTTTTTATGAATATTTTACATAAACTCAAAAATGATCAAAAGCCAAGAAAAATGTGTTGACTGTTTGCTTTGCTGTCATCATAAAAGATTTAATAGCATTTCTTTCCATCTTAGATAGAGATGCTCACCTTCTTTTTTGACAATTTTTTGGTGATTGGAGAGTTTAGAGGTTGTCTTGAGGTTACATAAACTGTTTACTCGAATAAACTGTAATAGAGAAGGTGCAAGTGCATCATCACTTTTAAGCAGTGACAGAGAATGAAGAGAGGAATTACAGATTTGTAGGATGGACAGATATTTTGTTGAAAACAATCCTTGCATAAAAAGTCTTCTACTTTGACGGTTGAGGTTGCAGTACGCATCAAAACGACAATCGCTGATCTCAGTAGAGAGATCTCAAGTGTTTCTAGTTTTTGTTTTAGTGGAGGAATTAGAAGGATAAAAAACATTTTTATAGAAGGTAACCCACGCACAACTCACGTGTGTGCAAAAATGGATATCATCATCATTTTCTGACAACAAAATTGTTGATTTCAATTTCCGATTTAAAAACTTCTTAATTAGTTGGTACTTTACTGATTGAAAGGATCTCCATTGATGGATTCTTATAAAAAAAGTGAGTCATATCACGTTTTCCATCAGAAAGGGATTTATGTATCGGGTCGCCACATAATCAACATACAACAAAATTTCCATTCATTATTGAACAGCCTTCCGTGAACAATGCCTAGAAATTCTTATAATAATTTTTCAATTATGCGGACAATTAACATCTAATTGGTATTTAATTTCAATCTCAATATCTCAAATTAAACATCCGCCAATTACTTGCCCAATAATAGTTTAAGTAAAACGCATGCTTTGGCGTTTCATTACAAATTACATTTATAATTTATTTATATACATTGCAATACGTAGCAAATTTTTGGGGCTAAATGCAATTTTTGGTTATTTCAAAATTTGTACTTAACATTTACCAATATAAAAATAGATATTAAAACATGAAACATTTGGCGTGTGTTTTCAGAGGTATCATTAGTAGAAGTCTGACTTTTAATCTTTTCGTCTAAAGGTATGCCAAACTGATGGTCAGCTACTGCTTTAGTGGTCAAATGAAGAGTGAAAAAACGGCCTTGACTATGCACACAGTATAAAATGACTAGGATATGCTGATGCTGCGTAAAGTATCGTGCGTGTGTTCAAAGGGTTGTTTGGCTTGTATGCGCAAGATCATCTATAAAAGTGGAGGAGATCGATTCCTTCAGAACGGTCATCATCATTGAAGAAGGTAGCGTGAAGGTATGGTTGCAGAGATTGCCGACCATTGACCAGTCAAGTGCAACAAAAACGGTGGCATGAATGATTGCATGTTAATTTGTAGCTGTTGCCATTAAAAATGAATTGGTGTACCTAAATAGGCTGAGTGTTTGTGTTGTAGGGCATTCACTTACTGTCAGTATATTTTTGGGATGACCAAAAAACGACCTTGGAACATTTTTTGCCCTTGATAATCAAGCATGTTTACTGCATGAAGAAAAGTGCATATAGGGAGCAGAATAATAAGCGTTTGTGTGTAAAAGATCCCTTGAACAAAAAGGCTTATTATTTTTTCTTATTTATTACGAAACCGTTTGGTGATCGCCAGTCAGTTGGAATCTGATTAGGGGTAGAAGTACATTCGTGTATTTTTTGCGCTCTGCAGAAAAAACAATTATTTAATAGTTTAGTAGAGAGCACATTCATTCATTCAATTCTCATTTGATTAAAATCATGGGAAAACATGTGAGCTTTTTGATACTGGTGGGGGCGGTGATTTTGTTCGTGGAAGTGGTGAATTGTCAGAGAAATAAGGATATTGAAAATCCCAATGTCATTCCTGAGGATAATACGGATCTTGTGATAACATATAAGCAGAAACTTATGCTGGATGAGGTAATTTGTAGTTTAAAAGTCTACATTAAATACTACGGTTATAGGTAGCAGGACAAAAATTGGTTTTAATTTTGTGTGTGTATTTCGGTTTTCGGTTATAGTTCACTCAGCGAGTAGCACACCGACTTCCACATGCATACATGAAGGAACCTGTTTACCTTATCCGTTGGCTTAGGGGTAATTTGAGACATGTACTGATTTTCGATTATTTTTTAATGAGTGGGATTTGTGCTGATTCTGTGTAATTTTTAATTGATTTATAGCTAAAAATTTTGACATGAGAAGTGCCGAAGCGGCTTTGATGGAGGTTAGCATAAAGTTCTGATCACTAAAAGTTTTAAATTTTTTAAAAAGTTGGGCAAATGTCGAAATTAACGAAATTTTATATTTTGTATAGAATCTGAGGTGGAGACAAGAGTTCAGAATGGATGACATCCAAAAAGAGAACTTTACTGATGTTATGGACGACTTCCCAGTAATTAAATCGATTTTTTGTTCTAATTCAGAATCACCGTTCAGCGAATTACGGTTTCTTATCACTTTAATTACTTTATCTTTAGGTGCATATCGACACATTTGCGAAGAATGGCCAACCTGTCATCACCGCTGTCGCTGGACAGTGGGATCTTCGAGCTGGATTCCTTACAGGAAGGGATAAGCGCGTCTTGAGATATGTCTATCAGACCCTGGACAAAGCAGCCATTATGGTTCGGGAGGCTCAACAGGCTGGGAAAAATGTAAGTGGGAAACTTTATTTCAATCTTGCAATGCAGAACAATGCAATGCAATCTTGACTCTATGCAATTTTCCTCTGTTTTTGCAGATCACCAGATTCGACTTTATTTTGAGTTTGGATGGATTCAATCTCGTACAGGTAAGAAACCAATTTAGTCTTAATTAATTGGTCAATTATAAAACATGCACATTCAAAATTGATTGACTCATATAACCCCAAAATAATTACATGAATTATTAAAAATTCTTTTAGCACGGTTGTCCTCGCTGTATGATTGCCATTATTGACGTGGTCCGTCTCTACGAAAGATACTACCCAGAAGTTATCGACAAAATTATCATAATCAACAGTAAGTGACCAGTCCAGCAATGTTCCACTTAAAAATCTATTCCAATAATAGAAAAAAAAATTAACGCAAAATTCCATTTTAAAATGTAGCTCCAGCATATATCCGAGCACTTTTCGAGCCCCTCATCAAGGCAGCCATTACCCAGAGCACTTTGGACAGCGTCAACCTCAAACTGCTGGGAACCGACAGGAAAGAATGGAAACGCTATCTTTTGCGGTTTATCGACGAGAAACAGTTACCCGAAGAAGTCGGAGGTCTTAGGGTGCGGCAGTGATATTAAAAGATTCATGTAAATTGTAAATTTATGAAAAATAACCACCGCCCACACTGTTCTGTGTGCCATGTGATAAAATGGTTTCCATAAAAAGCATGACATTTGCTTATTTTTAAATGATCTAAGTACCCAGAGTCAAGTACAAAAACCAAATAAGAGGTTAAGCAAAGAGAATAAATAAACCATAAAAGTAGCTGTGAAACTATTCTATTTTTGTACAAAAAGTTTATTCCAAAACTAACAAAATAAAGACAAGGCCTTCAAAACCTGAAATCATAGAGATTTTATATGGCAGAAAACTTTTAATTGCTTTCTGCCAATAATAAACTTTATTGGGTTTTGTTTTTGGGGCATTGTGAGACTTCTAACGCTCCACCATAAGTGCTCTCGCATAAACCACTAATAAAAGAGTTTTTTGCAGCACAAATCTCAGCACCACTCCCAACCTTAGTCTATCAATTGTATGGAATGAACCCGCCCTTATCGTTAGTAGAGGGCAAGATCTGATAAACTTGGAAAATAGAGGATTTCTCGAACAAAATCTCTGCTTCCAGCGCATTCTCAATGATTTTGACAGCAAATTGGTCGTGCTCGAGAGGTGGAGGCAGAGTGAACAAATCACAATACTTTCGAATAGCATGAATGGATAAATGAGATACGAAGTTAGGGCAACTTTTCCAGGCAAATGAATAGTTCCAAAGAGGGAGGCCATCATGATCACTGCACAAACAAATTGGACGACAATTTGAAGGTTGTCTTTGAAGCAGTCATTGTGAAGCCTGACGAGAAGTTGGAGTTCTCTGTATTGAGCCATTAGTCTAGAACGGAGTTGGAAGGCGAGAGAGACTGTTGGACTTGAGCTGGAGGTCGAGGATGAGCCGGTGGCGGAATTAAGAAATTCAGTGACTCGGGGTGAATATTTGCTGGAAACGAAAGCAGCAAAACGATTTAAATTATTATAATTTATTTTAGGCTTGATTTTTATTTGAAATCGTTTTAACTTTGGTTTTATGAGTTCTAAAACATATCTAAAAACAGCTCAGATTTACTATTGAATTTTCAGTCTATTTCATACTTGTGTTTCTCATGAGTCTTACAAATATAAAATTGCATTTCTAGATTTCCAGAAGAATGCTTAAGGAGTTAACAATTTAGACGTTGTTCAAAATATATTTAAAGCTTTAGACATTTCTCGTATGCATAGATTACCATCCCCTAATGGTGAGTTTGTGAACGTGAAATAAAGTAAAACAAGCATAGTGTCTGTTGCAATTTAAATTTTCGGTTGAAAATGAAAATCGTCACATTCACTTTCTTAATGTCATAAAAAACATTTTTCTCTACTAAATTTGCATGCAAATCATAAAATGATATTTTTCATTACCCAAGCTGTGCCACGTGCCAATTGATGTAGACAGTGGAAACGATAAAAAGAGTGAAGCAAAACACGTTTGGCATAATATCCACAAAAATCATGAAAGCTTCCGGAGAGTAAACGAATAAAACAGAAGTCCAATGCAATTCATCATCATGATGGCCATGGTCACTGCAAGATATAAAAGCGCTCCCAAGGAAGTGTGGTCCACATGGATTTTTCAAGGCGAGCAGCGGACAAAACAAAGGTGCCAATCGAAGACCATTTGCCATAGCAAACAGGAGGCATTCTACCAACCGTTTTCTTTTAACTACAATGCATACATGAATTTCAATTATAAATTATTACTGGACCTATAGTCTAAATTGTCTTTAAATAAAAATATTACACTCACAATTTGTCATATTGTTCATATGAAATCTCGAAACACACAAATAGAGTCTCGCAATCTCTTCCGTTTTAGTTGAAAGGCCTATCGCATTCCAACATCCACACAAGTACGCGCACCACCACATCACATAAAGCAGTAGCGAAACGATATCAATGTTTTTCGAAAATACTAAATGTATAAATTTGCACAAAGACAGGAACGTATGAGTCCATAAAATTGTTCTCCAAATGTACCACATGTAGAGGTGCTTTCTTTGTTTCTTAAAATTTTCCATGGATGGTACGATACTTCCTTTGGAAATTGGAATTAGGCTGGCCTTCTGCTTGGGCGTGGAAGAATACTGGTATTCATAAGGAACTATGGAAATGTGGCAGCATGCTCGCACTTGAGTTTCCAAAATACTTGTCAATTCCATTTTTTGCCGGGAAATTACCCAAAAGTTTTCTGTATTCCATGGAAGCATATTGTGGAACTTTAGGCGAGTTTTTTAAAATGCCCTAAGCTGCTTGAGGAATCCCATTAATTATGGCTGTTGCGGCTATACTTTCTTTTGTGATATAAGTTGAAACGTTTGAATAAATGATTACACTTTGTGGCGAAGTTTGCGATTAATAATATAATCGGCTTATGAAATCGAATGAAAAATATCGTTTGGATTGATGAGCATTCTGAAAGGTAATTTATGTAAGCGCAGTTTCCGCTTGCATGGTTTTTCTTTCATGTTGACATTTTTCATGGTTTTTTTGATCCAAATATTTGCCAACTGCTCAGTAGCATTTAACGTTAATTTGCTACCAAACTGAAGTGCAGTCGGGCACTGGACAAGCACTTGAAATTAAATTATTTCTAGAAAATGTTTTCTCCATTCAATAGTACCAAATTTCCAATGGTACATTTTATGTAAATAGATATAATGTGATGATTGATAATTTGAGTAAGAAAATTTGATTTTAGATATCAACAAACATTTTCAGACAAAAACTATTAACCTTTTAGACTAAATTGCAGGTGCCACGGGTTACCAAATTTTTCCATTTCTCTAAAAAATTACATTAAATTAAACTAAATTATGTTTTTCTTTCTGACTACTAAAATGGCCACTGGAGCCTAAATTAAATGGGAACCTAAAATGCATTGATTTTCAAAATAATCTTTATGCACACTTTAATCCAATTCAATCCTTGATTCCAAGCCTGATTAAATATTAGCAAAGGTTAAAATGAGAAAGCAGAGAATATTATTTGCTTCCTCAGAGGTATTTGCAGCACCCTTTTATGTACGCATATTATACTTTTCTATATCCCAGTTGTACTTACGGGTATCGATTTCAGTTTTTGTTTACATAAATTATTTCTCCTGCTTTGTAGGAATTTTTATAAGAGAGTGCTAGACATTTCGTGAGTGACAGCTTTGAAATTGAAATAATTTATGAGAAAGAACTTAGATTGAGTTGTAAGGTAAGATGAAAGAACAATTCACAAGAAATAATAATTTAATGAATGCCTTACACAAGCAAGATTAAAAAACAAGTGAAATTCAGCAATCCACCTACAGCATAAATTGTGGACAAAGACTATCACTATCGGATTTGACAATGGCAAATGGTTACACCTTCTTCGTCAATATTTCAACTTCAGAACAACCCCAAGTTTTCTTGTCTGATTGCAAATCACGTTTCTCGGAGTCTGAATTTCTTAAGTAAGCGTGACATATGTCAGAAGACGTGTTACAGCAAATGTGAGGTGACAAAAAACATGCATAAATTTCCTTTCAAACGCGTACAAAATTTTGCTGGTCTTATCGTGTCAAAAAGTAGCACATTCGAAAATGGAAAATCCGATATTTAAAATTTCTACTTATACTTGACTGGTGTCGTTATATGGTTGTCATTTCTAAATAAATTTCATTTTGAAATTTTGAAGTATCTCTATATAATTATGTTCACATGTCATCTGAATGATCTGCAAATAAAGTAAATGAATGAGTGAATGTTAAAAGCATGCTGCAAGCTAGCTTGAAAGTTATTTGTAACATGTAGGTAAAATGTTCTTCAGAATAAAATTTTACTTGTAAACATTGCTTTCTTCGTTGTATATAATTTCTAATGACAATACGTTTGATTTCAATATTCTTGTAATACTTTTACACATAATTATAGAGAAATAGACAAGAATAACATCAACCCATCATCAGTATACATTTTTATAGCATTATTGACATTGATTGGGAAAGTCTACAATCTGATTACTGTCAATGACTTTGACAAAATTCCAAAATTTGATAATGAGTTAAATATTTACATTCATAATTGCATATTTGCTGCAATCTATCCAAAAACTTTAAAGAGCCAGTATACAAAAAGATTATCGATAACATAAAATATTCTATAATCCTTTACAATACACAACAACTGTCCTTCAATCGACAATTTGGGAGAAACAAAAAACGGTCTTAAAAAACTTAAATATTTTAACCACTGACGCAGCACAACCTTACTTTTAAAGGTTGTTTTTAATTTCCATAAAATTTTGATTAGGAAGAAGAATATCTTTAATAATTAATTGAGAAATTAAGAACTACTTATGCATTTGCGTTTGGCTGGGGCTACGTGAGACATTAATACTTGTTTAGCCTTCCAAGTGCTCAACCAACCTAACCTAGCCTAAAACACATACTTTTGATTACATATATGCTTAACTAATGGTAATAGAATACGATGTCTCGAAAAATGGGAATGGAGATAAGCTATTTAAATAAATAAAAGGTATGCTTAATTAAGATTTTTCATTATTTACAGATAAGTATACATGTTACAGGTGGATTGGATATCTAGATATATAAACCGGTTCGCTCTGACTAATTTGGTTTCAGTATACTTGGTTCTCGCCATCTTTTCATAACAGCTAGCTAATTTATAAAATTTCTTCAGTGGTTTTCCATCAACCGTATAGATTTCAAATATTTTTTATCATTCATTTTATCCCGTTTTAAAACAAAATTAGATAAGCTTCCGAAGAACTCCACAATAATTAAAGTACTTTAATCACTCCAACTCTTAAGAAGCTTGAACAACGGCAGGTGTCACATTACTGGAATTATTGCCACCTCCATTGCTACTGCTATTACTCCCTCCACCGCCTCCACCTCCGTGACCATTGATAAGATTTGAAGCAGCAGAGCTCACACTGGGTGGGGACAAGGAAGGTGCAATCGCTGGAGATGCTTGTTGCGCTGCCACATTACAACTCTGGAGGTACATATAGTAATTGTAGCTCTGCGCTGCTGCCGCCGCCGCTGCAGGATCTCCGAGTGACATCTGTGCAAAAACACAAGCAAAAAAAATAATTACTTTATTGACGCAAATCTAAATTCTTCATGCATGATAAACTGTTCAAGAAAAATTCATGTCCAGTAGCAGAAATTTTATAGTCAATAAAATAATTTTACGATGAAAAGAACATTTTTTCTTCATCTTTTCTCCCTGACCCAAGAATCTTTAAGTGGCCATAATCTCATCACATTTTTCTTTCAATTTTTTATCACCAACTATGAAATCGTCTCAACAAGCTTGTAATGATGACGAGTAGATTAAATAACTGTGCGACCGCATTTAAACTTTATATGAGCATATTTTTTTCAGGAATTCTTGGTGACCCCACCGCTTTGACCTCACACCATCATGCACAACTGAGTATCTCTGAATGGATTTGCCCAACCAAGGAAAAAAAAATCAATGAATCATTTAATTTTTTTCAACATTTTAATTTCTGTGGAGGTAATCATCCAGTCAGCCATAACGTCATCTTATCACACATGAGTACACAGATTATTTGTTGGAAAACATGAAAAAATGCATGTACAATTTTCTTATCCTTGCCGACTACTTGTAATGAATATTTTGTTTAATTATCGTTATCAAAATGGTCATTGAAAAGTTGGTAGAGAAGTCAAAATATCAGAAAGATGTGAAATGCAGCATGATGGCGTGGCTCACTGATTTTCTGAATATTTTGACAGCAGAATAATAAATGGTTGGAAAAAGAGGTCAACTCAGAAGAAAACGGACAGTTGACGACAAGCAAAAGTTGACAATTTTGAAAAAAATAACATTTTTGCATATATTTTTTGTCTTGACGAACCTGATGATGTGGATGATGTGCAGCCCCCAAAGGCTGTGCCGCTCTAAAAGCCATATTTGTCGCAGCCGAAGAAAGGTCAGGGGTCGCGGCAGCTGCAGCCCATCCGTTTGTTCGCATGACATGTAAGCAGGATGAAGGATTTGATCCGAGAGAGAGTCCTGTGGGGGGACAGCCTCCTCCCCCGGCAGCAGCAGCACCCAGTTTAGATGCCATTGAGACCATAGAAGCCATGGGGCTCGTAGTTGGGGATGGGGAGTTGAT
>JAQIXX010006384.1:0-12305 GCA_034700605.1 Willowsia nigromaculata
CGGATCTGATGATGAGTGGTCGTGTGAAGGAGTTGTTGGCGCAAGGTCTTATGCCTCAACATCGCCACGACCGATCCCCTGAACAGGAGAAGATTGAGAGGAGTAGACAAGTGCCGTTCCACATGCAGCTTAACCTTGACGTGATTGAGTGCGTGTACCTTGCTTCCGCGATGCTCATTGAAGTCCCCTACCTGGCGGAGCACGAGTTTGACGCGAAGAGGAGACCCATCTCTAAAACGTTCTATCATCAGCTGAGGACGCTGGAAAAGCAGAGTTTAACGGGTCCACCCGAGTCCATGAGGGAGCACGTGGTTGCTGCTGCAAGGGCGATGAAGAAGGGCGATTGGCAAAAGTGTTACAACTGCTTGATCAATGAGAAAATGGACAAGAAGGTGTGGCACTGCTTCGCCATTTATGAGTACACCAAGAATGATGAGAAGTAAGTTTTTCAAACTTTCTATATACTCCAAATATGGTCATAATTGATAGCTAATGATAACACCAATCTTTACTGATAGATTTGGCGTGAAGGAAATGCTGAGGAGAAAGATCCGTGAAGAGAGTCTTCGCACTTACCTGTTTACATACTCTCACGTCTACGACTCAGTTTCGCTCCCGCGGCTGGCCGAAATGTATGACATGGAGTATGCCCAGGTCCACTCTGTCGTCGCGAAAATGATCATCAATCAGGAGCTCATGGTATGAAAATAATTTAAAACCTGAAGCATAAGGGAATCCTCTTGTGTAGATGTAAGCCATTGCAAATGTATTTTTTTAAACTTTCCAATAGGCCTCTATGGATGAACCGAGTAAGACCATTGTGCTGCATCGCACAGAACCAACCCGGCTTCAATCTGTACTCCTCCAGGTTTCCGATAAGGTTCGTCAATCAACATATTTATGAATACACAACAAAATAACTGCATTATCATTAGTCATCGTTTTAAAATTTCAATATTGCTTGATTTCATTTCAACCAACAGATCAACATATTGAGAGAAACCAGCGACAGGAACTTTGAGACCAAGATTCAAGGTGGACCTGGTACTATGGGCCCAGGAGGTAAGGGTCGTCAATTCAACCGAATGGACTGGAAGAATCGACGTAATAACCAGAATCAACGTGGACAGAACCGGGGTGATAGAGGAGATAGGGGCGACAGGGGAGACCGTGGAGATAGAGGCGACAGAGGAGATCGTGGGTATAGAGGCGACAGGGGAGATAGGGATAATAGACACAAGGGTCACAACCAGCAACAAGCTCAGCAACAACCACAAGAAGTCGCCGAGTAGTCCCTCGAAGATTTCCCGAGTTTTGTGTGATTGTGCAAAAATAAATTATTTTCTCTTTGACTGGAAGTGTTTATTTTGGTGGTGAAACGGAAGAACTATAATTGAAAATTAGTGCAAAACTTTGCAAGAGACTTAATTATTCAAGTGACTAATATTACATCTTCTAAAGAATAAAAAGTGAGCAGAAAAAAGTTTTTCTGGTTGAAAAACGTGTATTGTTTGTTTGTGCACCAATGTAAATAAGTCATTGTCAGATTATTCAAAAAAATCCTTTAGCATCATCATTTTTTAATTTATCATAATATTCATCCATCAACCATTCAGATGTAGAAGCTACAAATGATGAAACACTTTGTATGTCATATTGTAATTTGTAATACTGAAGTATATTATAATTCTGAGAATAATATATCATTAATAGACCTTTGTAATAGTAATTATCTTATAACAGTTGAATATTGCTTAAATTTTGATGAATATTTTAATGCACTTCCATTGTTATCACCATCATGGGTATCTGTAGCTTTAGCAAAATTGATGATATTAATCATTGATAGCTATTTCAAATCTGGAATCGCTGTTCAGCCGCCAACTATTGCGTGTGGCTCTGATACTACAGATTCTAAAATGTATTTAAAAAGCGCTGATCATCAGTGTGTGATCAAATTTATTGAATATTATTGGAAGCGGAGGAGAAAAAAGAAATAGGCTAATAACAAATTGTAAGATGATTTGGTATTGCAACTAAAATTCTAAGTTTTACTATGTAATGTCTTTTTAAATGCGTTTAGCATAATTAATAAAAATATTGAAAAATGTTGCCTTTATTACCAGGTGTGTAATTAAGTATCACTTCAATTCGACTAATTGTCATTCTATCCAGTTCAAATACGTTATTTTTACCTGTTCGCCTTTCTGTCTCAAGCTTCCAGTGCCAACATTCAGCATACTATACTTATACATTCTCACATATTTTTCCTAAGAAAGAACTATTGCTAACTCTCATGCAAATTGGCAAAGGCATGCTCTTATCATCCAAAGTTCTTATCATCCATAAGCTAGTGGGTCACCCGATATATGTCTGTGCTTGTTAAAATTATTGTGCCTGGTATCACATCACAATCACTGCGCCTTTTATTACCATTTAAGCTCTGTGCTTGCTAAATTCGTAAAGGCACAAATTTCTGCTTGTTCAAATCATATAGACACGAATTTGTGAGTCAGAAAAGCACACTTATTAAAATTACAGGTAACATAAGCGCAGGAATTTAGGATGTAACATGCAATGTAAAGTTAACTAAGCAGCAATAAACTTATAAAAATCATCAGAATCATTGACAAACGTAGAGGCTGGAAACGCAATATGTTTCTTCCGGTGAAAGTTACTCCAAACCAATGGTATTTCGTTTTGTGTAGTGATGTCCTATTAGCCTTTATGTGAGATGCGTATTATTTTATTATTTATGGGTGACAATGGGCATTATGAGTTTCTACTTTTGCGAATTTTGCAGACGAACTATCAGCATAGTTAATAGGAACCAGTAGAACGAAAAATTTCATTGCCACGCTGATTCAATCCAAGTCACGATCCACAATGACAGCAACATACATAATGTTAACTCTTCATTACTAATAATTATTAACTAACATGAGGAGTGCGTGGGTGGCGCTTGACTGGTCAAACAACGTTCAATGATAATCATGTCATATCAAGTCATGGCATAATTTTGATTTTCGTATCTCAGCAAACAAACCCAACAAGTGATGTGCTGACCAAGAGCACAATGAATATATATTCAAATCACTGCTCTTATACTACAGCGAGGCACATACTTCTCGTTTTGAAAGATCACTGAATATTAAATAGGTTGACATTGACAAGTTGCGCGAAAACTAATATTCATCTTCATCATAATAGGGCAATAGAAAACACAGCAAAACGGCACAGCACGCGCAGACACATGCAATGGCGTCACATGACATGTCTTGTTTTCTTCTTGATCAAATCATGTCCATGATGATATTGGTCATTGTACATCATTTTCCTCATTTAGGCATCATCATCATATTTTTGAAAATGGGAAGAAGGTCATTTTCCTCAGAGCAGAATCAAGGGGACGAATTGCTTCTTCTGTTGTTGTTTTGCTTGCCATTTGGCGTCATGTTTTTTTGGATCATGTTGATGGAAATGAAAGAATGCTCAAAATTTTATTTCACTCTTGCTGCTTCTGTAACTTCTGTTTCTCTCTTTCTTTAGAATTTTTTTCTGGTTCATGTCTTTCAGTGAGGGAGCCAAATAATAATCCTAATCATAACATCATAAAGCACCAGGAGCTACCATATACCACAACCAGGCCTCTGGTAAAGTAGGCAGTAGTGGGACTAGCCAAAACAGCCAGCAGAAAGGAAGATTCTTTCAGAATGCCAAAAAGATTCTTCATTCCAATAGAACGTAATCATTATGCATGTCCATTTCAAAAGTTTTTTTTTTCATATTTCAGTTGCAGGCGACCAACAGCCCAGAAAACAGAAGCCTGCGTTGGGTCGTCGTCTTCATCGCATGATGATGGCTTTGTTGGCTATTGGTGATGATATTATGGACATGGATGGATGAAGTCGCCTCAGGATGATATTATGGGATGGAAGACGATAGTTTTATGGCCAAAGATGAGAATACCAGAGACGAAGGAGAGGATCAAGTCCTGTGAAAAAGAAATCATCATGCATTCCTTCCTTCTGCATGTGTCGGCATTCGCCATTCTGATCATCATCTCTCCTGGCTTTTCTAGAAGCTCACCATTTCACATTTGCGATTCCTTATTTTTTATTTCAAAAGCTCAGCTGCCTTTTTATTTCTGAAGAATTATGATGATGATGATTACGATTATTGCTGTTGCATATTGCAATAATTTGAAAGGAATTTTTTCATAATAATAATATTCATTCGAGAGATGAGAGACTTTTTTCTCCGAGGATGATCGTCATGCTGGCTGCATTGAAATGGTTTGAATGGAGACAACAAAGAGGAGAACGAGTGCGAGGGTCTCTGCATCATGGGCGCCATATTATTATGCATGATGGTCCTTGTCCCAAAGCATCAGAGAAGAGAAAAAGGCGACGATTCAGAATGAAATAGACAAAGAGCAATAATATGGAACCCCCTTCTGCTATTTCCTCTCAACTCAACCAAATCTTTGAAAAGAGCAATAAAATATTATAAATATGACAATGTGCGATATTAAGTTGAGAGAAAAGAAAGAGGGGACAATAAAAATGAATGGTGGAAATGGAGTGGAGGAGCTGAGGTGGTGGAGTCGTAAATGAAAATGGATTATGAAATTCTCAGGATCATGGCAGTAGTTTATGTTGACACGATAATGTGAAGCCTGCATGGTGGCGTAGCAAATTAGAAAATTGCAATTTCTTCGGATGATAAAACGATGATGAAGATGAAATGAACGATACTGTTCATTACGGCTCATGAGTTTTCTAGCGAGCCGTTTAACAAGCTTTTTGCTGCTGCTGTTGGTGGAAGATGAGATGTAGTTGCGAAAGCCAATTATGTTTACATAATTATCTACCCACACGGTTTAGGGGTTTCAGAGATGAAAATGATCATAGCGAGGGAGCGAGATGTGAGATAGAAGAAAGGAAGGAAAGGGACACAGACAATTTATTCATTAGCATTCACACATTTTTTTTCTCTTTCCAAATAGCAAAGATCACGCAGAGATTACAAGTAGAGGAACATTTGGGTATGATGCGCTGGGAAATCAACGCTTACCAACCACCTTCTTTGGGAACTAGATTCTGCAGGATTTGAGCTTTCACAAAAGAAGCTCTCTGAAAACCTCAAACAGTTTTTAACGAAGAAAGAGTAATCGCAGACATGATGAAAGGACAGACATTTTCGAGATTTTGGACAGAAGAGTATCAAATATCGGGAGACGAAAGAACAAAGAGAGCTTTGTTTTTCTCATGCTCTTCAAAAGCCCTGCTGGCGACTGCGTCTTTCCTGTTTTTCGCTTTGCCTGTGCAATGTTGAAGACTAGATCTCTTGCAAGCGCTGGTGGAAAATCCACATTGCTTCCCGGTAACCAAAATCCAAGTCTTCCCTGTGAAAAATTTTGGCAAAAATTTTGGTTTTGGCATGAAAGAAATGTTTTGACTTTGGGAAGAAATTTTGAGGTTCTGTATAGCGATTTTGTGTCTTCGAGAAGAAAATTTGAGTCTTCGAGAAGAAATTTTGAGTCTTCGCGAAGAAAATTTGGGTCTTCGAGATGAAAACTTGTGTCTTCGAGAAGAAAATTAGAGTTTCAGGAAGAAAATTTGAGTCTTCAAGAAAAAATTTTGTCATCGGGAAGAAAATTTGGGTCTTCGAGATGAAAACTTGTGTCTTCGAGAAGAAAATTAGAGTTTCAGGAGAAATTTTTTGGTCTTCGGGAAGACAATTAGGGTCTTCGAGGAGAATATTTGGGTCTTCGGGAAGACAATTAGGGTCTTCGAGGAGAATATTTGGGTCTTCGAGAAGAAAATTTGAGTCTTCGAGCAGAAAATTAGGGTTTCCGGAAGAAAATAAGGGTCTTCGAGAAGAAAATTGGGGTTTCCAAAAGAAAATTTGGGTCTTCGACAAGAAAATTAGGGTTTCAGGAAAAAATTTTTGATCTTCGGGAAGACAGTTAGGGTCTTCGAGGAAAATATTTGGGTCTTCGAGCAGAAAATTAGGGTCTTCGAGAAGAAAATATGTAGTTTTGGAAAGAAACGTATAGTCTTCGGGAAGGAAATTTGTGATTTAGGGGGAAATTAGTACTGACGAAGATAATTTGCGAACCTTCCCAGTTCCCACTTCCCTTCCCTGCTAGTTTGATGTTGATGGGTTGACGCGGTTTTTCCACCAGCGCTTACAACCAGGAAAACTCATGCAATGATAAAGAAAAAACTTTGAAATAAAATATTAAACAGTAAAAACCCAACTGTATGTTTAAAAAAGTTTGTACCCATTGAAGTTTCTTTTCATCATGAATGATTGCTTCATTGTCACACTCTCCATTCCGTTGCATTCATCACAATCGTAAGAAATCCACAAATAACAAAAAGTCTAATAATTTGCTACGTACAGTTGTACTCTATTCTTCGATTCGATATGAAGCATGAGTGGAAAGCAAGCCATTTTTCTCGCAATAAGATTCATAGTAAATATTGGTTCATAGTTTACCCCTATTCATTTGTCTCGACATTTTCAGCTTTCCTCATGAGAATTTTTCCAAGTTTTTATAAGCCCTTCTCTTATGCAATGAGGAAAATAGGAAGGAAGGAAGCATAGTGTTCGTCTTCATCACATTCACAGACACGCCATGCATCCTTGAATTGGAATTGAGCATTTTTGGAGCAAACAAGCCAGATAGAGAGTGAGAGAGCCACTCCACTTTGCCTCATTGCCTCTATCTCTCTGTCGCCGTGTCTCTGTCTGTGTGTGACTTGTTGAAAGTTAAGTTAAGCAGCAGATGAAATTTAACGAAACTCACGAGATGACTTCTAAAGTGAAAGATTTTTTTGGCAGTGCCAAGAGACCAGCCCGAAATACACGACATCCTTGCACACACGTCGTTTGAGACTGCCTGATCAACATGAACAAAGACAAGGAGTCAAGAAGAAGGTGGGAAAGGTGGCAGAAAAAAGTTGTGAGCTTAGAGACGAGTTAAGAATGCAACGTTTTTATTTTCATTTACACAGCAATCCCATTAGCAATGCAGTTTCACATTCCGATGCCAGCAACCAACAAAAGACATACAAAAAGGACTTGAGAGAGAAGTGTGAGAAGAGTTGATGCTATATTTATGCATTTGCTAAATAAATAGCTGATTTTACTACAAGACATGCTCAATGTTCCTCTCTCTCATCTGCCCTGGAGCGTTACGTACATTAAACCCTGTCGTGTCTTGTCTTTCGAGCTGAAAGTGTCAAGAAAGAAGAGGAAGAAATTCTTGACAAAAGAAAGAAACTGACGAGATTTTTTTTTCTTGCGTGGACATGAGCAGTGCATTAGCATCATAGTTGGAGATTACACATACAAACACCACACGGGTAAATGGATTCCGTGGGCATGCTCATGTTACCAGAAAACAATGGATGCATTGTTGATCGAGGTGGTCTCTGGTCTGTACTGTATCGTCATGGCCAGTTTTTACATGTATGTATGTACCCGAGTACCAGAGCAAGTTTTATTACAAATTTTTCATGAGTCCACATCATCATGTAGCCACTCATTCTTCACCATTATTGGGATAGATGACGAGCATGAAAAAAAAAGTTGTTTTTGCTGAGACGATTATTGCCTTCTCCGTGTATACAAGGGCGAATGTAAAATCATCAAAGTTTTTCATACATTTTCATAGAAGGGAGCTTGAAAAACAAGAAAAAAAAGTTGTTTTAATGTGTACATGCATATGTATATTTATATAACATACAGTGGTACACTTTATTATGAAGATGTGGAAAATGAATACACTGTTGTTTGTTGTTGATGAAGATAATGCTTTTTAAGTAAGTCAAAGTAGTAGTAACATGATAGCATAACATGTAGGTAGGATTGATGATGATAAAAAAGAAGAAGAAGAAAGAAAATGTTTCTTCTTCCACATATTTTCCTGAGCACTGAGAGACAAGAGCAGTTTTCATGTTTAGAAAAGTATATCATTGAAGTAATCCTTAACAAAACATTATATGCCTGCATTCTGCATACCTTGATGGTGTTTCTTGATTAACGCCGTGTTGTGTTGTTGATGATGATGACGAGGATGGCAGAAGATGCAGTGCCTAATATTCTACGTTCATATATACCTATTATGTTCCTTTTTTTCAGTGGGATTATCCTGCTTACTTTTAAGAACTACTGAAACTAACGTGTGGATATAGAGATGCAATAATAAATGAAATGAGTCTACACTCACGCAGCAGTGACTGACTGAGTGAGCAGTCGACTGGTAATCTTAATTTAGTAATGCACTCCACACGGTAATCATCGTAATAACAGAAAAGTAGCAAGTGGTTGTACTCTGATTTACAATTATTATTTGTCACAGGCATTGCCATTGTATTTTGTATTGTCACAGGGGTGCATTGTTTGTGTCGTAGACGGAATACCGAGAAGAGCACGTAGAGATTGAATGACTCATTTTTATATGTAAAATAGATTGCTAGTGTGGTTGTTGTGAGTAAAGTATGTAATATTTAAGTGGAGTCGACAATGAAGATATGTTTTATTTGTGTGTACAGAGAGGACTATGCTTTTAAAATGCTTATCTGAATGGTGGTTTCGTTTCGTTAAAAATTAAAAAGATCCTGCACGAGGCTTATCTTCATTGACACATTTCAGAGTAAAGCACGCACACATGTGCTCCTTCTATGTAGTTGTGTTTAGAGAGTTGTGATGATGTGACTGTGTCATCATAACTTCCTCCTGTGATAAAAGAATGTGCACATTTTGTGTCATTTTCAATGGAACTGTTCTAAAAAGATATGCAGTTTTCCTGAGAAAATCGGATTTGTAATTGGAGTCCTGCTGCTACGTCATCATTTTTCTGTGTAAAAATTTCAAAAAAGAGTGAATGATACAAGAGATCATTTGTTTTCGGATTCGGGGCAGTTGAAATACAACGGAAGAAAGTGAGTGAACCAACCTCGTTTTCATTGTTCATTGTTCATAAAACCGTTACATCAATAAACGACTTCACACCGTACAATGCTGTAAGATAAACATAAAAAAGTATCGAAGGCCAAAAGTTGTCTTTCTCTCATTTTTGTTGTGGTCGCTCGATATACATATTTAAATGCACTGACGCTATCTTATGATCCAAATACTCATATCAAAAAAATATATCTTCATAATATTTTTTAATCATTAACATTTTTACCACTGTCTCTGTAACAGTAGTCGACACACCACACAGACAGAGTGCATTATCGCTAATATAAACAGTTTAGGTAATCTTCTTAACTTTGGTTTTTTTTTGGTTTATTTGCTTTAACGGAGAAAGATATGTCTTTTTGGTTGGATGGTTTTTTTTTTCGAGTATTTGGTGAATTGGTGATCATGCATTCATCTCAACACTTTCAGCTCATCTCACCATCATATCTTCTTCTTCTTCATTTTCCCTTTTTTATTTCAGTCAGTTAGATTTGGTTTTATTTCGAGGAGTCAGTTGAGTTTGAGGCTTGAGCCTGTCAAGAAGAAAAAAGAAGATGAGAATTATTTGGAGCGCAGAGAAGAATTAAGAGGAAAAGCAGAGCAGAGAGTGGAGTATAGTTCGGCGAACAAATTAGAGCAAAAGATGAGTAGCAAAGGAAGATGTGGTTTGGTTTAGACTTTAGAGTTGAAATGATAAAAAAAGTGAGTATTACGTGAAGTAGTATGTATTTTTTCAATGAGAGAGATAATAAACTGCACTAATAAAAAGTGATTATGAGATTTTGAATTGCTACTCACTACATAACATGTGGGATAATTATTAGGTATGAAGATTGCATCATATATAATATATGTATACTTGAGAAAGGTTTAAACATTTTAATTGAATTGAAAGGAGAGCAAAAATCTTGTTAAAAAAATTAAGACAATTTCGGCTGCCTATTTTTTCGCTGCAAGAGATAAGGAAAGATCTTTGGGAAAAAGTGAATCAGTGAGGGCTTCCGCTATAAAGACAAGCACTCTGTCTGACTCAATCAACATGTTTGCCATCACATTTCTGATTGTACATCTTGCATTTTATTGCACACAAATTCCTTTCGACATGTTCTGAAATTCTTGTGAAAATTGGTTTTGAATATTTCTTCAAACCTTTCCATGTATGGATTTTCCACTTTTAAATGTGTTAACAGATCCAATAATAATATTTGCAGTGGAAAAGCATATCGACAGAAAGAAGCAGCTGCATATTTTTTTTTCAGTTCACAACTTGTGAATCACAAGTTCACTTAAATTACATGCAGATTAACATATACCTGTGCAAACTGAAAGAATGCATCAAAGCTGAGTAAAAGTGCAAGGAAAAAAGGGTATTAAAAATTCTAGAGCAGGAAGTTAGAGATATGTGAGCAGTTAGGCGTTTTCATGTAGTAAAATATGTAGAGTAAAAATAAATCATCAAACTTATCTCTCTTTCATGATAAACGAGATCACAGAAAGCACGCGTCTTTTGATTTACAGCTTTTTTAACATGAGCAGACAAGTAGTCAATATTAGTGAGCGGTATTATTGGCTGCAACATTCAGTTGTAAAAAGGATCATTTTTCTTACTCGCTCGATGATCTTCTATCCTCATTTCATGTTATCATCTTCGACAAGCAAGGAAAGGGTTTGCTATCCTTCGCTAATCTCATGTTAGCACATAAGCACAGCTGAAAAAGCAATTTTCTTAGATAACTGCTATATTACCAATTCAAATTCAATATTTTATTGATGAGAAAATATTGAATTTGGGCATTATTCCTGCATACCACTCGTTTTTCTGGTATAAATATCTTATCACCTCACGTCCATCATCTTAACTCATCCTTATCATCATCATCAACCGTGAGCATATAGGGCCTGCACATTTTTTTCTGAAAAGCAAAATTATTACGAAAAGGGAAAAGAAGAGTGCATCCGACAGCCGATCACGACCCATGAAGAATCAATTCTATGATTTGATTCTGAGAAGTTAAATGAGTGAGAGCAAAAACCTGATAGTCTTTTGAATTTGCAATTTTGTGTGTGTGCGTGCGTGAGCGCGTAATATCTCACAAGTCACAAACAAGATCAATAATTAGTAGGGATTTATAAAATGAATAGAAGAAAATTACTTCTCACGTCGCACTCCTCAGCTGCAGAAGGCTCTGAAGTGTGCGTGTAGTGCAGGTGCAACTTTCAACTCCAATTAGGCTGCAATTCATTCATTTCTCTATAATCATGTCTTTTTTTCATTTATGACTTTGTTATCATAGGACAGGACCAACATCAAGGGTCAATCTAGTGAAAGCAAAATTCTAGGGAAGCAGCTAATTTAAATAAAAATACATTTTCCCACGGCCGAATGATTATTCAAAAGATGTGAAGAGCTTCGGCTGTGACGATTATGTTGTCTTCCGGATAGTGTCAAATTGCAGCTAAATACATGCAATAACTTGTGTTGTGTCAAGTGTAAAGGTGTTCATAAATCTAGAGTGTGTGTTGTGACTTGTAACGGTACTTTACAAAGCCAAAAGTGCAAACGTAGTGGAAACATAAAGATACAAGGACCACCAACAGCGCAAGCAAGGCTAATCTGGGGGAAGTTGAGGAGGAATGAGAAAAATCTGTACAGATCAAAACCAATATAGTCATAATATACGAGAACAGAGACAAGAAACTCCAACCCTTTTTTTCTTGCAGCTTTGCCTGTAAAAACAGATTTTAACTGTTGGTAACGAGTGAGGAGGAGGATACTTCCTTGTTGTGGTTTTGATTTAGTACTGTTTCTGATTTCTTGGTGAAAAAATTGCTGGGATGAGAAGTATAATGGCTCTCCTCTGGCTTCCAACATGATTTTCAGTGGGAGAAGGGCAATGCGAGACCAAGAAAATCTGTATCCTCTTCTGGGCTTCCATGAATAAAGGGTTTTTATCTCGAGTGACCTGAAGAATTTCCAGAGCACTATCAAGCAAAATGGGGAGAAGTGAACTGCTAAACGACAAAGTTTGTGAAAATCCTAGTCCAATATTTCCTCCATCCTCTTGTCAATCAAAAGAGGAAGGAGAGGAGATGATCATGTATTCAGTGAAAAGAACACGAAGGAGATGTGGGGGCGGAGGGAGTGGTAAAGTTAGTAACAAGTGGCTCCTCTACTCCTCCACCGTAATCCTCTTAAGTTTTATCCTCCTCTCTGCCGTGCGACCTGTGGAGTGTGCAAAGGAGCAGGACTCCAATGACATCAGTAGTAGCAGCAGACATGTTGACAGAATCCCTGGCAATAAGCTAGGCAGTGGGGGAGTTGGTAG
>JAQIXX010006385.1:0-12303 GCA_034700605.1 Willowsia nigromaculata
TGTAGTGTATAGACTGAGATCCTATATTTTCCATAAGCTTAAAATTAAAATATGAACAAAGTGTTGTACATTTGCATGTCCCTTTTTCTCCAGTTCCGCTTCAAAACTAATAGTGCAATTTTTTAAGACCACAGCTTAATAAAATGGGATATATTTGATGGAAAGAAAAGTCCAAACAAAGTTACGAAAAATTCATGTCCACTTTTACTAATTTATGCTGTTAGACGTCACGCTAACCAATTTCCCTACAGAATTCCTGCTGCTTCTACATCTAAACTGACTGGTTTGAAGTAAGGGAAGCTGGAGTCTGTAAATACTTCATTTTCTGATTCCACTGTCATATTTTTGATGTAGCTGTCCTGACTCATACAGTAAAAAATATATCATGTGAAAATGGGTTATCACAATTATTATGACTTAAGTTCTACAGAGAACGTTCAGTGAAGCGTTACATCTGCCAGAACAGAATTGCAAATTAGACAATGTCAAGTGCTCACATGCATTCACGTGAATTTAAAGAGGATTCCTCTGTAAAAAATGAGGTAATTCTTCCTATTCTACATATACTCAAATTATATTCTGAACTGTGAGGGTTATCAGGGTGTAAAATTTCATTAGCAAAAAAACCACTCTTCAGTCAGCATATTTGATAAGAAGCCATTTCAATCTTCTTCCGGGTTTGGCAAAAAATAATTCAATATTTTGTTCGTAAGTAATTTATACATATTCATCTGAAAAGTAATTTTGTCATCTTCCTATACACGTATTTGCGATGCTTGAAATGAATAAGTTCATGCTTTGCCGAGTACTACAGAACAAATCGAAAAAAACTAACTACTTTAATCAATGTTTAGGAACATAAGTGTTTCTAGTGTACCCTTATAAAAAATTTCTTTGTGCGCTTTCCCAAACTCCATTCTTGCAATAATAACAACCATATCTCTCTACGGATACTTCCGACTTAGTCTTCATTCATTTTACCAAACAAGTAGGGACATTCGTTCCCCTTCCCGGCCTAATAATCAAGTCTGTCAGGCAGGCTAGCAGAAAGGTAGGTGATAAAAATTGGCACTCTCTTTTCGCTCGTTTATCCCATCTCATCTTCTCTGAGGCAAGGAAAATGCAGAGTGAAAGCACTCCTCTGACTACCAAACAGCATGAGACGTGCGGAACAGTTTCATTTTCGTTTCCTAGGTGGCCTAAACAAATTGAATAGCCAAATTTATACAGTTCCAGTATGCACATCAATATTGCATCACATGTCTTTTGAATCAACCCATAATAATCCATATATCCAATTTCTATTCAGGATAACGATTATCTATATTTTCTAACTCTCTCCAAAACTAAGCACAGAAAATATACAGGGATAAAAAATTGATGACAAATAAGAATCGCCCATAAAAATGTAAAAATCACGAAAATTATGACTTTTGAATATGAGAGTCGCGGAGAAAAAATGTAAACTAGGAAGTATGTCAAAATGTCTATCAAGAACGTACAATAAGGATTTATTGCTGTTGATTATGTGCAAAAAATTTGTGTAAATTTCAAAACTTTGTTTTTCAAGCAAATCCACGAAAACACTACTAAAAAAAGACACAAGTATTTGGAGACAGTACACTCAAAAGATATGAATTCAATGACTACATTAACATAATATTTATATGGATATATGTAAGAGCATGGAAATTCTTACAAATGTCTCGAATGCACACAATATTTCATCACTTTTGAACCTGAGAATCATCCAGGACATTTTATGCTTCAAAGCATAAAATGTCCTGGATGATTCTCAGGACATTTTATGCTTCAAAGCAAAATGGCTTTTAATGCCTCAAAAAATCTCTGGTGACACATACAAAATCCCAGAAACTTGCTAAACTTTTTTAAAACTGACAGCCCCAATTTTATGTCAGATATCTGACGCGCATGGTAATAGCAAATTCACATGCTTTGCTCAGGTTGTTCACCTAAAGCCCTGGAAGCAGTGCTCTCGTTCACCGCAAGAGATTTTATGTCAAATGTAATCATAAAATGTTACCAAATATGCTTTATCAGAGATAGTTTTGCATTTTAAGTAAAATATTAGCTCTAACAATAAGATGAATATTCAGCCATAGTATAGGATTCTGGACTTCTTCTCTGCATGTACGTATTTGAATCAAAACCACTTTTGCAGATATGACATTCATTAACCTCACCACCCCAAGTACTTTAAAGTCATTTTCATTATTGTATTCATTACTTTGCGCCATTTTTCCATTTTTGACATTAATTACTATTTAACTGTCTTCACGAAACGATCTACTAAAACAAAAGGTCCCTATGCTCCCCCCAACAATCTCTATGCCTGAATTCACCAACTTAAAAATACTTTAAAAAAAGAGGAGTAAGTGAATGAAAAGTAAAAGAGGTAAAGTGAAGCTATCAGTGACAGCATGGTATGCTTTTATTTGTCGATTTGTATGTAAAAACCAACGCCGGTGCCGAATCTTTCTAGGTACCTCTCTGGACTCTTTTCTCACATTGAAATTTCCTCTTCATGCATTCCAAATTTCTAAAATTCTTCCTAAAAGTTCAAAGTTCGATTTTATTCCGAAAGATAATAATATGACTTCAATTACAAACCAGGAATGAAATTAATTGGTTTTACAGTCATAAAACCAAATAAAAGCAAGTTAATTCCATTGAAAATATTCAATTACTTTAACATTCCAATTCAAAAATAGTAGTTTAAGTTATTTACGATTAATAATATAGTGAAGAGCTTTAACGCATTCCAATTGCAGAATTAAAAGTGATTATGGTTGAAACGTAATATTATATTTGTACTCAAAAACTGAAGCATGTAGAGCCAAAACAAGTTATATAAATTATTTAATATGTTCAAATATATTAAAAAAGCTAAAAAGAATGCTATAATTACTTAATTTTGTTAATTTGTTTTATAATGTTATGAAGTAGACGGAACTCAACCATTGTTTTATGTACACTGTGTAGGCCTGAACGAGACCAATAAATTCATTCATTCATATTGTATGGACTTCGATTTCCCCAAATAGTAAAACAAATATCAAAAGTTGATATTACATAACAGGATGTGAAAATTTTTATAGTGTTATCAGTAAAATATCCACGTAATGTATTTAGCTTGTTAAGTGCACCATTCATCTTTCTACTACGTTGTATTGCTTATTGAAACTCAATGTTGAGTCCAACTGTACGCCAAGATTTTTAAAGCTGTTGACAACTTCATTCTCATCACCTACTAATTTAACTCTACATGACAGCACATTTTTAGATTTATAATCATTGGCTTTGTGAAACACCTTCATTTTCGTTTTTACCTCGATATACTTAAGGCAGCTTCTTTCGCCCTTCCTGTTCCCCCATTTTTAAATTTTCTTTTATTTCCAATTTGACAAAATTTCAAAAGGGAATACTGCTTGCAGGCAAAATTATCACTTGGTCGGCTACCAAAAGATCTGTGACATCTTCTTCCGATGCCCACATGATGCGCTAATGAGGAAAATAATATGTATGTTTGACTCTCTCAAAAGGATAAAAAGTCTTCCATCGCCGGGATGAAGTTTGAGCGGATGGGATATTTGGCTCGATGCTCCAAAAACTAACCTTTTGCGACAATTATTAACCAAACATTTTAAAAAATCATGCCAATGTTTTTAGATTTTGATTAAGACAGATGCTTCGGCACTCCCAATTATTCAAGTGCATGAAAACTTTTTTATTACTATAAAACGAGACACTGGTGATTGAATAAAAGATGGAATGAGACAAAAGGTTTTTGTGTTTACATTCCAAGGCGTAATTATGATCAGTTTTATTAGTGTATTTAGTGGGGCTATATGGCTTAGTTTATAAATCTTTGATTTTAGCTTTGATGGCAAAAATCATTAAGAAGACCTTCAATTTGGGAGCCCGAGAAATTTCGGAGGGTTCTCGTGTAAGTCAACCAATAATTCTGAATTCCGAAGGAAAATGAGGCAACGTAAACAATAGTGCTACTGGGATGCTTTGTTCATTTGTGAATTCATTGAGAATGGCTGTGCATTTGACAAAATGAAGTATGCACTGGAATGAAGGGGGAAATTTGTGTTAATTGCGTTCAGGTGAAAGTAATCATCTTCAAACAAAACGCCTCACGATATAAACGAATTTGTGAATTCTGAAGCTGAAATAAATCAAAAAGACTGGTTAAAATAATGAAGGTTTTGGTGTTTTGAAAATATATTTTATTATATTTTTAAATTTTTTAACTGGCAGAAAATTTCATTCTTAAAAACTCCAGCAACAAAACATTTATTTTGCTACAAATATTTTAAAACTTACATAAATATACACAATTAATCACACTATAATCATCAAACAATAATACAGTCACTAAATTATTTATGCATATTCGTATACACTACTTCAATGATTTATTACTGTAGTATAAGAAAACGTTTAAACTCAAACTTAACACAAGAAAAAATTTATTCCCATCTTATAAGTCGCATTTACCCATTAAATTATAGTAGCTTTGTGGCAAATAATGCTTCATTTAGAGATTAACCTATTTATTATCTTTTGTGATATTTTGCAAAGCTTATTGCACTATAATATAATTGCTAAATTAACAACTAATAACTCAAAAAAACGTACCACTCACATTGTCTTACCATCGACTACTTCTTATTCCGAACATGAATGAAGTTTTGAATTAATATTATGAGCTAAGACATGCAAAGCAATGAAAAAAAAATTCACAAACGTGCATTTGGCTACATTATTCTACCGAAGGTTGTCATATAAAAATTGATGTGCATTTGAGTTAATGCATTCATTTAAACTATTACTACAAATATCAATCTGTACTACGCTTCTAAATTGTCCTTAAACGAAATACGGTTTTAAATAAATCATTTACTTTCAATGAGCATTTCACATCTAAAAAGTGCATTTCAAATTTCAGCTCAATACAGAAACGTATGCTACGGTTACCTTTATGAAATATGTTTTTTCACAAAAACCATTCAATTGTGTTCCTTAATGCGACATGAATTGCCATTCATTTAACATTGCGAGTTGGCTTTTAACTAACCATGGACTCACCTTCAAATGAGTGATTTGAGTAAATACTAAAGTTAACACAAAATATATTTTCACTAACTTTTAGGTACTGTAATTAAAATTAAACGAGAAAATGAACATGACTTTCAATTAATGCATTCCAATTTCCAGATTTTGAACCGATAGTAAACTATGACATTATTTAGCAAAAGGTTGTTATGTAAATTACATAGTTGGGTAACACATCAATGATGCCAACCCCATAAATTTTACGCTGATGAGTTCCATAACCCCTTAATTCTTATTTGCAAACGGAAAGTTTATACTGGTTACATGTTTAATTTAATTTTGTTGGAAAGTGTCAAAATCATTCAAACCAGGAAAATCTGCAATATGAGCCTAAAACCGCAAGCTTTCTGACTTTACTGATGCATTATATCGGCAATATTTTTTCAGGATGATTGCTACATGTTGTATGTACCTAGTGAAACTAGTTAATACATTTGTAAAAAAAATCATAACAAGTTGTCAGGCCGGACGCGGTAATCTAATTCCAATTCTGATACAAATATCATTTTACGAATATCTCAATAGGAAAGATCTAAAATAAAGGATCATGTGCGAATAATAATTTAAATGTGGGTTTAGGAACTTTCATGGTAAAAGCATTATTTCCAAATTAATCATCAATTTTCCATTCTCAGTTTTTACGGCTGGACAAATAAGCACTAATAAACCCATTCAAACTTCTAATGTTTTCGGAAGAGGTAGTAACTGCTGTAGGGATTTTACAGTGGGAAACCAGTTGCTGCATGGAACTGACTATTCCACACATGTAAGAAGGTAGCGGGCATGGATAGTATATCATTGTTCTTTAATTGACAACGTCTTCATATTCAGGGTTTACTCAAACTGTGCCAGTCTGCCTATATACTTTTTTAATATAACATGTTTTCAGATGACATTTCTCATATTGCAAAAAACAAATGTACTCAAACACATTTTTTAAATAGCACACATAATTTTTACTGAAAAAAGTTTCTCACCCGCAAAACTAAAAAGAATACCACCTCGTATATATTATTTTTCCCCTAATCGTAATTTTTTGGGTGGAAAAAATCTATGGTAACTTACAATCATAAAATTTGCTAGTTCCCCTACCAGAAGGAACCTAGAAACTTATACTTTTTCTTAGTGCCTGTCTTAGATTCAAATTCAATATGACCATAAATATGAAAAATCATTAATCATATACACATATGAAATAGGTGCCTCAAATGTGCTGAATTGCAAATGCAAGGAATAAATATATAATTTGATTAATATTTGTGTTATTCATTGGCAGCTTTCATATACTATTTTTTTGTTCAGCTGGAGAGCCACTTTTTCAAAATTAGTTGAACACTTGCAAGTATATTCTTTCTTGTATGCCGAAATAAGAGTAAATTTTTCAGAATTTTTTCCACAAAGTATCTTCAATGCATCAATTATTTGAGGAAGATGAAATTTATCAACCGGAAATATCGTCAAGGGCTGTCAGAACTTATGCATGAAATATTTTATGTGACGCCCGAATCCGATTTAAATATAGGTTGATGGGTTTGTCTACAAGACAAATGCGGTTTATAGGTAAATGGCTCTCTTTCAACGAGCATTTCAAATCTTAATACTGTGTACTTAAGTTACTAAATGAAGCAAAAGTTTGAGCTAGGTTCCCTCTCCTAAAATACATTTTTCAGAAGAAGGCGGAACTCCCTCGTAATGCATTAAAACAGCTTGAATAATTTCGTTTTAAGGCTTTTTGAAATTGCACTGTCTAAAGTGGGATGGTTTAAGTCAAGTAGAAAAAATAAAATACAGCCTTGGTACTGGCTGAATGCAACAGGGAAATACGCGGACTGTTTGGATAAGATATCAATATTATTTCTTAAATGAAACTCTTGTGTTAAAGGTACATTTGAACGTCATGGGTGTGTCATTTGCGTTATAAAATCTATGCGACAATTCTCCTTCCTGCTGTATATGAACGTAAAAAGCAGCAAAATGCTTTTAAAAAGAACAGTTCATGATATAAAGGATTTAAAATATTATATTATCTTCCGGCAAACTGTGAAAAATGTCTCGGCAATTGATTTAGTTTCTCATTGCACTTTAAAAAGACTATTTTAAAAATTAAAAATTTGGGATGCATTTTAGACAAATACATTCCTGCACTGCTAGACAAATTTGTGTAAGTGAAATGACAGATGATAATTTTGAGACGACCGCTTTCAAATCACACTTCTGAAATATTAGCATTCTAGTCAAAATATAAGTAAACACGCTTAATTTTTTAAATATCGCGTGTGTGTGTTATGTGTTTAGTTGTAAAGTAGATTTTTAGTAAAATACGCACAGATCTGTTTAACTATTTAATCCCAGTTGGAATATCGTATGACTCGTAACGTTGGACATCTCAATAATGTTATGGCCATTAACGAGCTAAATAATGTTCCGCTTTGATTTATGAAAGCAATATTCCGTAACTAATGACGTATTTCTATTTAAAGTATTTTAGTACAGGGCCAGTCTGAAAATATGTGTTTAAAAACTCACGTCACATGTATATAACTAGTTTCTATTTTTGTTGCTTACCTAGCGAATTCCTTGAAGAGTATTGCCAGACATTAAAGCCAGCTACAACTATTACTTTGAAATACATGTTTTATAAAAAAAACGTGAAAGTTAATTTCCAGTAAATCTGATTTTTCTACATAGAGACGACAATTCAACAGCGATGTTTAGAGGACAAGAAAATTAAGGTTATGGTTTCAACCAAACTTATTGATGCTACTTTAAAGGAAAAAGTTCTGCAAAATAACATCGCATTTTACTTTCAGTAAAACCTATTTCACTCTATTGTGCAAATCAAAGACTTAATAGATTATGTGTTCTTTATCTGTACACAAGACTATATAATTTCGTATTAGTTCAGCTCCCCCAAGAGCCTATCACTTAATGCAATATCAATTGTGTTCCAATTTCACTTCAAAGACATGTTGAAATTGTGACATGGAAAATGGGGAATATATTTTTTATTTTTATTTTCTCCTATACGATGACAAAATTTTAAATATTTTTTCGGTCTCATATTTAAATCCAAATCGGAAAATAATATGACTAGCAGTACTGAATAATGCGATGCTGCTATGGCAATGGCCGAGCTTAATAATCTAATGAAAATACCACACCTTATATAGTAGCTACACATTTCTATTGAAAATTGCATCTTTTGAACATGCGCAGCACAAAATCATAAAGAATATCTCGAGAATGGAGTCCATTGTTTTATACGACGCTGAAATCTATATTTAAATATTTTTTAAGAACTTCTCTATAAGAAGTACTTTCTTAAAATAAATCTAATCACTTCATAAATTGGGGACTTATGAACTCGAATAGTCACTTCCAAGTCTCAGTTTAACATGACTATGAACGCTGTGAAATACATTTTTCACAAAAAAATCACGTCTGCCGCTAAATGCAATTGATTTTAACATGAATAATAATTTCTTCTGAAAGTTTCTTCGAAATTGAACTTCTAAAAGTAGGAGGTTCTGTGTTTAGTATGATAACTGATAATCCAATAAAGATTGTATGATAATTTAATTGGAAAATGTTTTGAAATTGCACAATTACATCAAGTAAAATACAAGGTCAAGAAATAGATCTTTTGGTAGCGCACAATGGAGAGCCGAAAGAAGATTTAAAAATTATGCCATCCCTCTTCTTTAACCCCGATTATTCGTTGACTCGACATTAAAATTCCTCTCACCATTCAGCTTAACAAATTTCAAATCCGTACTCGATTTCTCATATTTTTTTCATAACAATTCTACTTTAATTCAAGTGGTTTGACAATTTTTCATCAAAAATCTCTATTTTCTGGGTTTAAAATATGTACAAATTTTTCTCAAATTTCTAGCAATTCCTCCATTTTTTGCTTTTCCTCCAGCGGATACCAGAAACTACTTTCACACTAATAAGCACTTTCTCCTTCCATCCTATCAATGAGCGGATAGCATGAGAACGCTCTAAGGCATTTATGAATGTAACGCAGAACGAATGGAATTTAAAGAGACGACACAAATTTTAAATTGTAATTATAAGCACATTTTATCTACATTATCAATTCTGGATGGATTTTGATCTTTATGTGGATTTTATATGTTGTTAAGAAAATTAAATGAACGATTGAATTGCTATCGCAATCATTGTTTTCACTACACTATGAAACTATATGGGTTTAATGTTAATTTTAAAATTAGCACTCACTATGTTATCAGCATATACTGATATAATATGGAATGCTTACTTTAGATTACTAGAAACTTATTTCGAATATATCCTAGTAGCATCCAATGCTATCATTCCATTCCAAAATTTAACTCTTTTTACCAAAATTTATTTTTCAAATTCCAACGGTTTTTTAAGACAATCTTGTAAGTTTTAATATAAATCTTGTCCGCTACTTATATTTTGAAGAAAAACAATTTATTTTACGAAAAACAACCAAAACTTTCTCGTAGATTTAAAGTATTTGAAAAAAATACAGTTTCAAAATAAATTTCAAATGGCACTATTTTCAAGTCGACAGCAATATTTTTCAATTAATTGTTATTTCCCATTTCGTCAAATATGCTTAAGTCTAACTTATGAAACGAAGTAATGTTAATTGTGTAACAATTACATTTCTAATCTGACATGATAGTACACCTTTAAAAGTAGTAAAAATTGGTGTTGATAATACAGAATGAATATTTTCATTGCTTCCGGCTATCCTACATTAGAAAGAAAGGGGTTGGCTGGGATAATATATCATTGTTCCTTAATCAACGACGTTTTCATTTTCAAGGTACTTATACTCACACGGTGCCAGCTCGTCCATATGTTTTTATAATTTAACTTGTATTTTTCAGACGTCTCTTCTGATAAGAAGAGTTAATGAAATATGTTGACAATTGCTTCACTCCTTGACTGTTGTTATATTCAAATACATTTTTGAAATATAACAACGTATTTCTTTTGTAAAGTAATATGCTTTTACTATATATTTTGATGAGCAAATCTTAATTAAAATGTGGGCTTAGGATTTTTCAAGCGGAAGCAGCGTCATTTAAAAGAAATCGCCTTATTCAATTTGCAATGTCGCATTTGGACACACAATTTTTGACTACTTTTATAAGCTCAAAAATCGGACGGGTGCTAAGAACATGGAATGATTGCGAATGAAATGCCAATAAGAAAAGTGCAAATTACGCCATCCCTAAAATCGTAGTGGTTTGGACATCAATAATTCAAATCACTCAGCACTCAGCTGAATACATTTCCAACCCACCTCTCTATTTATTGTTTATTGGCAGGTAATTTTTGATCCTGGAAATTCCGGAATTTTCCTCGCATTTTTGAATTTCTCTCCAAGTCATGAAATCATGATCCAGCTTTGATAAGTTCTGTTTCAAATACTGAATTCTAATACGCCACCTTGGTTCTGGCTTAAGAAACAAATCGAGAAGAGTTGTGAAGTTAAGGCAGCATTATCCTTACGTAAATGAGGTGAGCTGTGCACTGGTTTTGCTCGTAGATTGCCTGTATGTCCACGTGCGTCTAAAGGCTGTAAATATAATTCCTAAACACGTCAACCAATATGTGCACGTTCCAAATATTTTGAACGACGGCCATAGTAGTTTTCAAAATAGTTTTAAGTATTTCCATATAGAAAATAGTATACATAAAAAATAATCATCTTCCAATGTGCAATTTGGAAGTCGCTTTGAAATTTTTGTTTCTTTGGAACCCTCCATGGTTAAATTCTTATTGAACCTACTATCGCACATTGAGGAAGAAACCGGTACTTTTTCTAGTGGTTGGGATATCTTCTGGAACTTAACACTGACAGTGGAGTCACAGAAGCAAAAAACTGTGGAACCTCCATATTTGTCATGCGTCTCTTCCGATATAGCAAAAGGAATTTTTTTGTGAAGTAATGCCAGTCGCTACACCTTGCGACCTTCATTATTTTCAAATACATTTTTGAAAAATAATATTACAGTGTATTTTGATTTATGCAACAGCATTCAAAGCTCTCAGATAATGTAACATGAATTACGTAAAAAACGCATTAAACTTGGGAAATCCAGTGTCGACACTAAAAACGAGGATGCTGCCATGCCCAGGAACGAGCTGTAATAAAAGCCAATTTTCCTTATCAAAGTGGCACTTCCTGATTTTCTAATCAATTTGCAATCTAGCGGAAGTCAGAGATAGTTGCATGGCCTAAAATTCCCCACTAAAAATAGATACTAGCGTTGCAAGCTAAGGAGTAAAACTCAGCAAATTCCGGAACAAATTGTCAGGAAACATGCATGCATGAACTTGAAATATAGATTTAAATATCTATTTTTAATTTCTCTATAAGGAATAAGATATGAGTACATATAATGCGTAAATTTTTGCGAAATAATTTTCCTCAAAATTATTAGACCTTACCTTAACGCTATATTAGTCATATGATAATTTCATTTGAAAATTATTTTAAAACTCCACCATTGAATTAAATACTTCCGAAATCAATAGATTGATTTTTGTCACTAAATAAAATTAAGAATGCAACAAATTACTTTCCAAATGCTGATAACTGAGGGGAAAAGTTTCCAACAGTTTTCAGTCTTCCAAATTCAAAAATTATCTCTTGGATTTCGATTGTGATCTAATTAAAATTTGTAGCGCGCTATTCCGTCTCTATTGCCTATTGCGTATTATAATATCAATACGTTTGTATTCCTCAACATTTGTAATTTTCAACTACACTTTTGTTAAATAATGCAGTAATTGATTCTAAAGAGATACGCTTTGTTTTTTTTATTTCATTTAAAAACATAAACTTCGCAAAAACGCATTAACCGAGTTTATTTTTGTGGAACCCGCTTTTCCCAAAATTCACTACACTCTGATCTCACAAGGTATGATCCCCAAGTGTTATTCGAGTTGGGGGTTCTCGTTAGTCAATTCTAACTAACTAGGACACGCTGATTCCAAATCTGAAATCCGTTTTTTGTAAGACTCACTCTAACTGCCACAAACTGCATTTGAATCTGAGCTGGAGGCGCGCGCAAGCAGTAGAAATAGCACGCACACGGGCACCTCCCGGGAGCTCCCCACAAAAACTCTTTTGGTGACTTGCGCATG
>JAQIXX010006386.1:0-12302 GCA_034700605.1 Willowsia nigromaculata
AGTGGAAGTCGTCCCTTGATTCAGAAATAATTTGGGCTGATCGTTCTAATGAAATTAATAAAAAGAGTCGATTTGATGATATTAGTAATGCAAAGGACCGTCCACATTCTCATTTAACTATTGAGACTGCCGTGTTTGTGGACAAGGATTTGTACAAGCACATGAAACAAAATTTTCCTGAGGATACTCAAGGAGAAGTTACGAGAATCGTTTTAGCAATGATAAATGCGGTTCAGTTGCTATATCAGGATCCTTCATTAGGTCACCGAGTTGACTTCGTTTTGAAAAGATTGGAAGTTTTGGAAAGCGATCCACCCACGTTGTTGAGACCTTTTGATATCGACAGGTTCTTGACTAGCTTTTGCAGGTGGCAAAAGACTGAGAACCCTGCGTCGGATGTGGATCCCTTGCATTGGGATCATGCACTGATGCTTACTGGATTGGATCTTTATGTTTCACATCAATCTGGAAAAATTAATAATCAAGTTGTGGGGCTTGCCCCCGTCGCAGGCATGTGCACACGTTCTAGTAGCTGCACTGTTAATGAAGGTCGTCATTTTGAGTCTGTTTTCGTGGTCGCCCATGAAATTGGGCATAATTTGGGGATGAGACATGATGGACCTCAGGCAGAAAACAATTGTGATCCAACGAGCCACATTATGTCACCTACATTGGGTTCAGGCAAAATTACTTGGTCACCTTGCAGCAAAAAGTACTTGGACCTCTTTCTGGAAACCCCACAAGCCAAGTGTTTATTTGATAAAGCAAAGTCGGAGAGATGGCTAGATCATGATGCGGATGGAAGACTGCCTGGTGAAAGATTTGATGCCGATAGACAGTGTATGTAAAATGCATTTGAAAGTTAAACCTCCAGTCAAAGTATTGAGAAGTACACGCTTGATAATTTTCTTTAGGTATTTTGAAATATGGACGGGGAAGCTTTCATGCGACTCAGCAGCCATTAGAGGACGTATGCAGGGACCTTCACTGTCGCCGTGAGTTCTTCACTTGGACTTCGCATCCCGCTTTAGATGGAACTCGGTGTTCGGTTTCTGATGACATGGTAAGCATTTTAAACATTGACCATCTTGAATGGTGGTTCTTGTTTAGATTTACACATACATTAAAGTGAGTGGTCTTACATTATGCAGACATACATCAAGATTGATGTAGTCCTTCTTGTAACTGAAAAGTGTAGGCGTAAATAAAGACATAACAGTGACTTGTAGTTTTTAGTTACCGTTTCTACCTATGCATTTAATTTGTTTGAAAAAGGAAAGCTGCGTTGTGAAAATAGGGATGAACATCATGAAGGTGTACTTTTTATTCAATAATTACACTGCACTAGTACATAAGTGCAGCTTTTTGAATGAAAAAAGCATAAAATCATATCAAGTAATATTGTACGGTACATCAAGATAATTACAGATTTTCTCCTCATTTTTTGGCAGTGGTGTCGTGCGGGTAAATGTGTCCCAAAAATAACTGGTCCGTCATCAACCTCACTGAACTCATATGAAATTTCAAGCTTGGGCAGCACTACTAGCGGTAAGAATGATGCTTTTTCTGGGGGCTCTAACCATTTGCCAGGAAGTGAAACAGCAGCATATGTCACACAAAAAGCATTGGACGGTGGTTGGGGAAAATGGTCTCCATTCACTGACTGTTCTTCTGCATGTCTTTATTCCGATGATGGGACATTGACCATGGGTTCTAATGGAGTGAGATTAGCTGCTAGACGATGTGACAGTCCAAGGTATGAAGTGATCATTCGTATATTTGGGATCTCAATTTTTATGAATGTATAGTGAACCCAATTAACAAAATGTGCGTGAATGTATGAAAAATTTATTGCTACTTTTGAATGAAAAGGCCTGAAAACGGTGGCAGACGATGTAGTGGTCCGGATAGACGCTATAAATCATGCTCAGCTCACAAAGTAAGTCACTATAATTTAGTATCTGATCATCAACAATCAATACATTGTTACAACAACACCAACATTGGTCCAATAAAAAAATTCTTTTAACTTCACTGCATTTATTGCTATGAATGTATTTTGTACTACCGTGTACAGATTTGTGCAAAAAATCCAACCAGGACTACCGTTTCCCAATATGCAGCTGAGGTTTGTAGCAGAGCTGCTCAAGTTGACACAGAGCTTACCGGACGAGGATACATGTCTAGTTCAAATGATCGTATGAATATCCATCACTTTTTAAAACCCCATATTTTTAATGAATTGTTATGAAAATTTGCATTCATGTCAGATAGTACTTTCATAAATTTTGCGTGAGAAGGCTACGTGGAGAAATGAATGAGTGCATTGTAAACATTTAGTACAATGTCCTCCAGCTTTACATTTATTCATTGCAATATGACTCTTCATTTTTTATTACGTTGAAATATTTTTGTAAAAATGAGGAATTTTTCATGATTGTGATTACTATTTTGTGAATAAAACAAAGCCGAAAGATCTTGCTCCGTTTGGTGTGAAACGAATGACAACAGTGGCCCAAGAAGCCGAGGTTGGAGCTTCCCTGACGGTACTGCATGCAAACTCATCTCATCTCCAAAGTCGGCTCAAACATTTTGTGTAGCTGGAAAATGTCAGGTTAGCATCGCTGCTATCAAATATGTGACACTGACCAAAAGCATACATTGTCAATGAATCTTTTTCACGTTTCAGGAGTTCTCTTGCAATCCCTACTCCCATTTCCGTCTCTCTGAAGATGATTGCGTTTTTACTAGCAGTAATGACGTGATTCCTAGTTCGAATAAAAACAGCAATAGCGAGACCTGGTTTGGAGGAGCCAGTGGTGGGGTAAAAATCAACCACAGAAGTGGGAAAGTAGGTTGGACGGACTGGGAAGTACAAACCGACTGCAAGTTGGCATGCCTGGCACCGGCGAAAGGATTGCAACTTGTGAAACGACAATGTGCTTCAGATGATGCTTTGTGCAGTGGCCTATCACTTTCCGTTAGACTTTGCAAGCCTGACAAATATACCGTAAGTTTATTCAAAATAGAAGGGCGATTAACAATGAGCTCTAGTGCTTAAATTCGTGCAACATGCGAAGCAAGACATTTCGCCATGAAAATGCCTACATTAAACTTACTTCAAATAAATTCATATGAAACATGAATTTCTACAAAAGAGATACTACCTTGAGTTACCTACATTGCATTACCCTATATTCTCTATGTGTAGTTTTGTAGGATAAAATACAAGCATTTTATCTAACTATTATAGGTCCAAACTAATGGTTGCTCAAGATTGCAAACGCCATTTGAGTATGCAACAAAGGTTTGCAGCAAGTATGCGGAAAAGGTTTCTGGTTTATCTGGAATTGGGATGCAACTATCTCCGACTAAAGGTAGAATGAACTGATTGAACTTCATAATAACATTTCATGAAATATGCGAATATTTTTGTTTCAAGTTTATGACTGGTATTTGTAACGCTAATTTTTATCACAGAGGATTCAGACAGACCGTGCCGGATAGGCTGCCAAGATGCTTCAATAGCTTATAGATTTTACATGGTGAATGGTGAAGAGGGTTGGTTTCCAGCAGGGACAGATTGCAGCAGAGGAGACCAAGACAAGAAGGCGTATTGTATGGCTGGAAAATGTGTTGTACGTAAAACTCTTTTTTTCTCGCCTTAATGAAATGAATTGCTTTCGTATTACTTTCTACTCAACACATTGCCAGAATAACTGCGTAGACATTGCATTAATTTTTATGGCTTCACATAATGGCTTTTCTTATCAATTTGGATTACTAAAAATTACTCTGTTGACAAACTTAGGATTTCGGGGAAGATGACACTCCACTATACCAGTTAGCTAACAATGTGATGGGATCGTTGTTTCAACAATCCACAAGGAATAAACGACAAGCTGTATATAATATAATGGAGCCTTTGAAAACTGAGCCGGGAATGGATGAATCAAGTTTGAAACAGTTGGTTCATAAGTTTTCTCAAGAAACTGGTATACACAAAATTGACTGCCAAGACCATCAGCAGTTTTTAATGCTATGTTTTTATGTTTATGAAAGCTTTATAATCATCCTATTTTCCCTTTCCTTTTAATGAATTTTAAGGCAATTATCCATCTATAGTACAAAGATCGCGAGGAAGAAGCCAAAGCGAGCGTCGAACCAACAACATTGGTCCGACTTCAATTGACTTTTCCAAACCCATTTTAGTTCAATCATCCTCCTCAAACTTTGCATACAATAATGGTGGTGGAGGCGGAAGCAATTTCAAAAATGGACCTTACACTTTCTCCTATCCTGATACTAACAATATTTTTCTAACAAAGCAAAAAAATGCATTGGGAGATCCATACTCATCTTATAACAGTCGAGATTACGGTGGCAGGACTGATCGTAACAATAGGGGTAGAAGTTTGGACATGGAAGTTGTCGATGTGAAGTCAGAATGGGAAGCAAACAATCCAACGTCGCAATCTAATTTTGGTCATCGTTCAGGTCAGCTTTCCGAGAGAAATGTGAATTATAAGTCGCAGCCCATTGAAGGAAGCTTTTATGAATGGAGAAAAATTGTGTCGGATTGTTCTGTCTCTTGTGGAACTGGTAAATATTTTTTAACGCTGCAGTCTAAAGTCATAAAAATATGAGTATTAGTTCAAACATTACATCATTATGATGATGATTATTATCTTAGGAATTCAAGAAGTCATCGTGCAATGTGTTTCTGGTGACACCATCGTGAATGATTCATTGTGCCAAGGCAGACCTCGACCTGGCTACTCGGGTTACATAAATTGCCACAAAACTGACTGTGCTCGGTCGTCGAATGCCAATAGCATGGGGAATGACAAGGGGTCGCATATCTGGAACTGGATTCAGAGCATTCTTCCTCCAAAAAACATGAGCTATACTGATAGTCGTAGTTATTGACTCGACTGAATTTTCTTTTATATTTGTAGTATTGTTGCGTTGAAATGCACATTATATTGCTTTATATACGCAAATTAAATTATATGTATACAGTTGTACTTTAAGCTTGTATTGCATTACAGTCTGTAATTTGCAGAGTGAGAAATTACCCACTAAAAGTGGTGTGTACGTGACAAAAAGAAAATGCTTGACTATGAGTCAGCCAGTAGGGGTTGATACAAAGATAGATGCTAAGAGATGTTTTATCGTTTGCCGTAATCGAATTGCATGTTGTATGTATTGATTACTGGACAAATTGCAATCCATTAATTGATGTAACTGTAAATATTTTCCGGATAAATAATGGGATGAAGTGTGTATTATAATGTAGATTAATAATAATTTATCATTTTTAACAGCAAATTGTTGCTACAAATTTTATATTATTATGTAATGTAACATGAAAAGCCCAAACTGTGATTCCATGTAAAAAAGAGTATGTGTAAGAATATATGTAATTAATATATAGATAGACTAATTATGTATTGATAATACACTAATGTGATATTTGATTGAGATGAAAATACAATAATAAAGAATAGGCTGCATTGTATGTGTGACAAAACCATCAGAAAATTTTGCGAAATCGTATGCAAACTTATTTTCTGCGTAACTCACAAATACATACATGAAATATGCTACGAAAATACTTCAATTAGAAATAGTTTTTAGCGAGACGACACTTGGGGGGTAGCGAGAAAACTTCGGTTAGATGCTTTAAAATAAGGTTTCCATTATCATTTTTGCCATACTCGAAATATCGAAATAGATACCCACATTAATTTGGCTTTACCACATGACATTCTCAAGTAGTTATGTTGAAATGCACTATTTAATTAGCATAACCAAGAAAGTAGTGACATAATCAAAGAGTGCCATTCAGTCTGGAATCGAATTTAACTTGTACAGCAAACGAGATGACACAATGACACAAAAATACACATGCAGGCATACATGTAGATACAGTGCATATTTTAAATCACATTTTTGTCTTTATGTGTGTTTTGTGTCTTTATTTGTGTTTTATGCCGTACTATAGTAGAGTATGTGTGTATTGCATTAATAATAATAATTACATAGCACAATACTGCTTGAACTAGATCTGGATTCCGGCATCTTGCTACTCAAAAGATATTACCTCATTACGTTTTAAACTATATGCAAGGAAGTTAAAATCTTTAAAAACATATCGTCCAAAATTTCGAGCTCACTCAGTCTCTTCAATCTGTCAGTCTGTCAGTAGAATATCAAATATTAATGCAAGCATAGGATTAGGTTCCCTGGGATTAAAAACGGGAACGCTTTTAAATTAATAGACTAAAACTTCAGCCCTACACATCCTTCACATGTGAGTTGTGATACTTGTGATGATATATTAATCAGTGGATTCATTTTTTCATTTTGAAAGCAACTAGCTACTCCTAAAATCCTTTTTCACATCAGAAAACAAAAATGGCAAGGGTTCGAAATGATCAGCGGAAACAAGTTTTCGTGAATTTTTCCAATGAAAATGCAAAAACTGCAATAATTGTGGACCATGGATTGTCTCCACCTATGTTTAGAGATGTCAGCAGAAAGGTACTTATCTGAAAATAAAATTCTTAGAGCATCTTGTCACTCGCATTTTTGTATTTTAAATATCAAATCCGACGAAACTCAGATATGGTGAAAGAATCAATTTTATAAACTACCAAGTGTACAAATGTTTTGTTATTTTTCATTCTTTTTCAAGATACCCCTTGTGGTCGCTTGCGTCATATTTGCTCAGATTGTTCTACTGGCTATTATAAGTTATGCTGTCTTCATTGAAGGATTCACTCTGGATTACTTGTCGGACGAAGCATACGAGATTCCATGTAAGAAAGAATTTTCTCTGTTTTAAATGCATAAGACTGAATTTCAAAGAAGTGACAGCTAGCATAGTACAATTGAAAGTTACTACGTACTACTTATATGCAGGTTTCGGAAGTACGATGCCATCTACGGTTCTACTAGCGTTCGCAGGGGTGGCGTCACTGTGGGCTTGGGAGATGAACGTTGCAAGAAGGGCTCCTCACTTGGTAATGATATCATAACGAACCCTTTTTTCTGAGATTGTACGCGTTGATAAGTTTTTATGCAGCAATTTTTAAAATTGCTTCCCTATTTTATTTGCTGGTATAGAACATTGAAATGACCTTCCACCGAATCATACGGCTCTTCATTCTTTTTGCTGTGATCACTCTCGGACTAATCAATTCTTTTCAGTGTGTCAACCTCTACACCTTGATGTTAGAGATGGTTTTAATTTTCATCTTGTTTCTGGTTGAATCCACGTACCATGCTATGTTTCTAGTGTACCTTTTCGAGCTTGACAAATTCACTCGGGAACAGCGCAGGAACTGTGTGGAATTGAAAGTAGTGAAGTCGAATGCCAGTGCAAATGATTCGGATTCTAAGGTGAGCTTCCAAGCAAAAGAGTTAGAAAATGTTTAGGCGAACTTAATCTCGATTCATGAACGGATATCATTCTCAATTCTTGTAATATTTGTTATTTCTTTGAGTTAAGTGTTTTATTTTAATCGTGTAGCATTTATAATTTTATACAGCTTTAAACCAAATAATCATTATAGAGCGTAGGACAATATTTATCTTTCTTTATACTTTATGGACAACATTATCTATGTATCTCTTTTGCCTTTTGTAATTAAAAATTTTTTGTGCAATACAACTTTGTGAGTAAGAACGATAAGTAATAATTCATTTTAATCATGATTTCCACATTACATTAATGATGTTAAGTACACGTGGGAAAAGTTGGGAAAAAAATGTGTATAAGAATTAGAAAACTTGTGAAAAATGCAAAATAAACAAAATCGATGTAAATATCTAGATGCATTGTTAGCCTTTATGTTAGAAAGATTTTCTGATTTTCCAATGTGTCCACTGCCCACATTTGACTTCGTGTTTTCACAACATATACCTTGGCATATATGTAATTGACAAATTAATGAAAATAAAATAATCGACAAAAATATTTCATCATGGAAAATAAAACTCTTGAAATGTAACAATTATTAGCAGTGCTCAATTTCACAACAATTTAATGTTCAGTCATCACAAACAAAGACTACATAGGGCCTTACTATGCATTAAGTTGAAACGAAAACTTACCATTCTACATAGTTATGTCTCAAGTCTTACCTACTTGCACCTTAATGTTACATGGTATATATAATCTGCTGGATAAGTGGCAGGCAACTTGCTGACAACGAACCTCGATATTATGTGTTTGTAGGTGGTGCAACTTGCAACACGTTTCATACTACTATTCCAAAAATAGCAAGCCAAGCCATTTGAACCAGGACTTTAAAATAAAGAAGATTTTAGAAAATATTCTAAGCACAGAGTGACTTCAAGCCCTTCACAGTAATAACGACCATGCATAGTGCTCTAGCACGTACCATACATACGCGTAATGTAATTTTCGCTGAAAAATCACGTATTCATATGTTTGTAAAGATTTTGTTGATTTTACAGAAGATTGAGTAAATCTGGCATTGCAGCAATTTTTTTCTAGCCGGATTTTATAGATCTTCAATTTTATTTTATCCTGCTTGAGGTGAGGAGACCGCAGATTGACACAATCCATCAGACAACAATCAACTATACAACACTGATTTAAATTTTTAAACCTAGAAATGAAGAAGCGATCAAATAGAGGTGTTAAGAATTGGGGGAAGAATGAGTTACTTGATTTTCCCTACGCAAGCTATGATTTCCCTTCATCGTGCTCCTACAGATTCCTTGTATGCATCGTGTATGCAACTGGAATTATGGATACGGTAAGTTTAAAAAAGTCAACTTTGTGTTAGTGCAGAACTGAACAGAACCGTGTTACTAAATAATATTATGTATCCACAAAAGAATCTTCAATCTTAAGAAGATTTTTACAATTTTTAAAACGTTTTCATTTACAGATTGGAAGTTTCTGTCTTATGATGGGATGTTCTAATATGTTAGATGTATTGAGAGAATTGCAAATTTTTAACAGTTACTTTCCAACGTACTCAGCAGCAGCTACGCACCAGCTATCGGAGCTCACGTATAATCTACTTACCAGTGCAGGCACTGCAACTGAGGGTACAGGATCTTAATTTAGGAAACATGTATTACTTGCATTTTATCTCTATAATCCACAACAATTTATTATATGAAATCAATTTTTTTTAAATGTTCATTTAGGTCACAAACTGAAATATTCGGCTAAAGAATATGAAGTGTTGATTCCATACGCAATTTTAACTCTCAAAATGTCATTTGTCGTTTTGCTGGGTGTCTCCATATTTTTCCTGATATTGTCTGTCATCTTATTTATAGGAATATACAAGGTAAATGTAATGATTAAAAAAATCTTGTTGGAATGTTGGACTTTGTGTTTTAACTTTTTTCGTTGTTGTTTTGCAGAAAAACTCAACCTGCTGCTTTGTCTGGAATGTATGCCTCTGCATGACAATGGTCATTTACTCCGGGCTAACAATATTTGTATTATCGTTTAACCTCTTTGATTTAGATACAATGCAACTATTGATGGTTGGTACTTATGGCTTTTATCGATTCGCAACTATTGTGGCAGTGTATAGGTTTCAAAGAAAATTTTTATTCATTTCACAAGTAAACGGAAAGACTTTACAATGGTATAGCCATACAAATTAAATTAGTATAAACTTAAATGTCGTATAATTGCCAAGTTTTTTAAAGATATTTTTAATCTCAAAATATTGACTATAGTTGATAATATTAATGTGTTTTAGATTATTTTTATAAGTAAAATATGTGCTTTCCATCAAGACAAAGATGACTGGTTTATACATAATGGTTAATTTTTACTTTTATACAACAAAAATGTCATCAGAAATAAAAACTGCCAACAAAACGCTGGTACATAATAAGGTACATGTACAATCATTTTAACATAACATAATTGAATATAGCAATATTGTAGTGCACTTGCACATACACTTATCAGTCTCAATACCACGAATGCAATTATAGCTTATTTGCCAGATTTAATTTGAAGCTACAACCGGACGATATCCAAATCTGCCCTTGACTGAACCTGCTGCAATTATTACAAGATCGGACTCTCGCAATCCCAAAATTTTGAGCCCGCTATTTGCTACTTCAAAATGTTCATTCGGTATCGCAGCACTCGACGCTGACATCAATCCCCATCTTTCGTCAATACCCAAAATACCCATAAGTCTGGTAACATTCATTAAACTCTCAACACTTCTATACGCAAACTCATGCGCTGGGAGGTTTGTATAGACAGCCTCAAACTTTTTTCCAGCGTTTGATGGTCTATACGATCTTTCACTAATTTCTAGAAATATATGCACGTAAATGTCTTCCTCCACTTCAGTGGTATCAATGAATTCACGACAAATTCTGACCTCAGTAGTTGACCATGGTGGAACAATGATATTGGTGTTGACACTTCCATGTTCCAATGTTGTTAGCCGTATATCCTCATTACTGTAATATTCATGTTTTACTGTTTGGAACTCAACAGAGTTTGCATACCATGAAGGTGATATATGTCCGTGGGAAGCACCAATTTTCATTAAAGGAAATTCTGACAAAGGTCCTAAGAATTTTAAAATGAGTTCGCCCTGATTTAAAACCTCTTGCTTCAAGGGTCTGGACAACGACTTGGGTTCTACGTTGATAAAAATGGTGGCAGGGACATTGTCACAGTCTGTTTGAGTTAGGATTCTGACTTCATCCAGTTTCGGGAATAGTTGCATTTCAAGTTGTATTATTTCTCCAATCAATTCCCTTTCTAAGCTTTCAAAACTGAAGAGCGTATCTTCATACCAATCATTATTTTTCTTGTAATTATCTAAGCTTGAAGGGTTGCTGCTGTCACCCAAGTCCACTTGGATGTAATGAGAATTTTTTCCACCGTACTCCTCCCAAGTCCAGCTAACGATTCCTTCCGGTTGCGATTTGATTTTTAGCTGGAAATATTCGGTCCTTGAACCTTTATTGGACTCGGCGAAAATAGGCTTCCAGAGGCTGTCTGGATCTGTTGAATCAGCATTGCGATTTAAAACGATGTAATGTCCAGTACCCGTATCCGAACCACTAGTGGACTCAGATTTGCTCCAGGTCGCTAACGCGTCAGGGAGTTGTCGATTTCTCAGAGTGTACCAGCCTTTCTCCGTGTCAGATGGAACAAAAAACCATTGTATATCGTTGTACCAGACTCCACTCTTGTCGTAATTTGCAGCATGGTCAGATCTTCCGTCAATCTGTACGTAGTTCCAGCCCCCTGGCTTATGTCTCTTTTCAGTCCATGTGATCCAACCACTGGAAAAGCGCTTCAAGCCAACTTTATAGTATATTCCAGTGAAAAGGTTGGTTTCAGGAATGGGTTGAATGGGAACGAAACTTTCTGCAAAGTTTCTCGAGCCTCGTTTCTACAAGAGAAAAATTCAGACATAGGTACTCAGGACAAAGTTTAAAGTAATTTTCGATCTGGAAAAAATTTTCATTGCTAATTACAATGTCATTGTTGAAATGACCCTTGGAACTGGAAGAAACGCTTGGAAGTAGAAATAAGCAAACAAAAGTTACAGTCACAATAAACTTTTTGAAAAGATACGTTTCTGAAAACAGTTCCATTATATTAAAAACTGTGAAGAAACTCGTCGTCTATTGAGTGCTGGATTTTTTATGTTCGCAATAAAAGCAAAGATTGAACAATGCGTCCTAAAACGTTATTTGTCATTCGAATAAGTTTAACATGCAATGTCATTTACCATCATTCGTAATGTCACAAAACCAATCTTTTGGGTCGAATCGATTTAACATAATGGGATAATTTACATACATTAGATTCATCATAATACACTTTGTAATACTAAAAAATGTGAGCAATTAGTATGCGATAGTTGAAACAAACATATTTTAAGTTTGTAATTCTATGTAGCATGTTCCTCTATAATTCTTTCACTCAAGGGGCTGGAATGCTGGAAATCAATATTCAATAGTGGTCTTAACTTATGTAAGTCTAAATTTAACAATCATAATGTATCTGAACGAAAATGCTATACGAATGAATGTACTTTTTAAAGCAGCTCAGGTCATCGAACAAGCAGCAAATGGAGGACGCATCTCAATGGCAAGGTGATGTTACGATTGAATAGGGAAGAAGGAAGAATGAAGCATATTATGAAAATGTAACATGTTGACAAACACGAGACAATCAAGGAATTTTGGGCAAGTACCATAATATAGACTTACGTACATAGACTCTCCTAAACATGTTATATTCACTGTATTATATG
>JAQIXX010006387.1:0-12302 GCA_034700605.1 Willowsia nigromaculata
GTATATCCTCATTTTGCTCAATCCAAACCATTCCCAAGTACTTTATGACTTTTGTGGTGGTCCAGTTACTCTTACGGTTATTATCAGTTGTTGATATCAGTGAGTACTTCAAAAGAAAATAGGATGTGCCCACAACACCAACTGTAGAAATGATCGTGGCAGTCCACAAGAGACCATCAAATGGCCAGAACAGTGTCTTCCATGAGTATATTTTTACGGGTGGACCCACTGCAAAGTTAACGTACTCAAATGATACAGGCGCAGTAAGCTCGACAACAAAATGACGCAAGAAAGTCATAGAACAAGCCATGCCGATATCCACCTGGTCATTTAGCACTTCTCCAACAGTACCTACCCAAGTTCCATTCGACAATTGGTGTCCGGTACTTCCCCGCGCACCACTTCTATACAGGTCATAGGTCATGTTGAGGGCTTCCATTACGTGAAAAAAGGCTAATGCATGATAGCCTCTTTTTACCACATTTTTGCCATTCGGTAAAGTTTGAATATCAAACACACCAGGAAGCTTGTCTGTGCTAGAAACTCGAAGAGAACTACGGAAATAATTCATTTCAAAATCAGGAAATATATCATTTTTGGAAGCACTGGGCTTTGTGGCAAAGTGAACCAGAAGAATGCGTTTAATTTCTGTGGGGCAATAGTAACAAAACTGATAAGTTTGCATTGTGTTTACTTGGCGAGCAACTATAAGTTTATATTTGATTTGTTTAAGCAATCTAGAGTGATAAAGATTAGATAGTGCTTCGGCACCGGAAATAGCAATGAACTTATCATGGTTTGCAATATGTGGTGGGTTGAGCAACGGTGTAAACATAAGATTGTTTATATATTCTTCATGTTTTGTATTGACTACCTGCTCGGGTAAAATTTAAAAAACTGAGGTACACAAGGAGGTATTTGGTGCAACTCTTCTTGTAACCCTGCTTGGAAGTATGGATTTGTTCGAAAATGTCGGCTGTGCAGGTATGGTTACAGATATTCCACTTGATTTGGAAAAAAACTTGGACTGTGATAGTTTTTCGAAAAAGGAGTCGAATATTGAATCTGAGAATGTTTCTCTCTTTCTTTGGGATGATTTATTTAGGAAGTTTCCATATATGATTGATATTTTACAATTTGTAATTATACCATCATATATAGTAAGATTTTGAAGTAATTGGTCAATGTTGGTGGTGACACTTCTATCTATCATAAGTTGGTCAAGAAAAGACAAAGAGTGGCTATGGGGTACAATGAGAACTAAATGGAACAACAGCGGAGAAAGTATTGCACCATTTGCACCCATCATTTTGCGATGGAGTCTGAACTGCTTGTGTAAAGGAAATGTGGGAATCAGAGTGAATTATTTGTCCTTGGCTTGCAATTTGCAATTCACAACTAGATACTAAAAATGATACGACGGAATTTGAAAACCTTGCAAATAAAATCTGTCTTGTAATCAGTTGAAGCAGCGAGCCGAAGTCTATCAAATTATTTGTTTAAAAAGTAACTTTATTTTGAAACAACGTGTTAAAATGCGCTAAAAACTGAGTTTCACTCCTGATCTCACTAAATTTATGCTTAAACATAGTTTTGGGGGGATTCCTGCCAGTTATGGACAAAAGCTGATTTGAAATTAATTATCCCTGATGTTGAACTTTCTACGTCGAATCCATCTTGAAAATCTATTGCGTGACGAACGAAGGGAAACAGACATTTATTAGCAACATCTGTAAGCAGCCTTCCTGTAGCTAATAACAACCGAAGGTTGTTGGTAGGTGTCAATATGAAATCAGCATGATTCACGATAAATGGTTTTTAATGATACGCCGTAATGGACAATGTGTACGTTTCTAGTGTCAAATTCATGACATATTAATTGGTGTTATTATGCAGTTGCGTCAGTTTTACAGTTATAAGGCATTGGACTCAGAAAGTTTCATGTTATTTGAATAATTGGATGTAAGCTATAAATCACTTGTACTGACGACAATTAGACTATATAGTGAATAATTCCTTGCTTCACAACGCAATTATAAGAGAAACTAAAACTTAACGTGATAGTACGTAAAACATTTATTAAGATTCGGTTACAGGAATTTTTGATCAACTTACGCAAGAAAGACTTTTGTCATTATTACTTCTAGGTCAGCTAATTTTACCCACAAGGAAAAGAAGTTTGTTGCTAATTTTTTAAAGTTGCTAAGTTATAAAATTGCTGTCAGTCATTGCCAGATGTCATTAATAACTAATAAAGTAAGCACTGCAACATGAAAGCTGAATATTAAGGTGGAGCAACGCAGTTTTATTTCACTCCTTCGCAAGGTCGCGCATTTACACAAGGTGACAACTTACGTATTATGATTACATGGTAAGGTACCAATTTAGCATATTATGGCTTTTTTCGTACGATATTTCATTAAAGATTTTCAAGCAGTTTGGAACATTAGTGTGTGATGCTTTTGTAGTACAAGTAACCTGATTAACATAAGGGGACATGAACCTTTTGACAAGCACTAACTTAAGTACTAGTACTTAGCATTCTTTTAAAAATTTCTGGTAAGTGTTCGCTAGACTTTTAAAGACGAGAAAATTAAATGAGTTTAAAGTTCAGTTACGAAAGTTAACGAAACCAAAGAAATTTATTTGCATGAAATTTAAAAAGAAGTACACATGAAGGAACCTGGCACAGTAAAACTTCTCTTATGGGGAAACCTATAATGGAAAATTACCTTATAAGATAACATCTTCTACTGTACGGGTCATAGCCACTTACAAATTCAGTACCGTTTGATTAACTTCTGGAAAGAAAATTGAGATAACAGTATTACGAAGACACTAGATAAGGGCAATGATTACTTTTGCGTTTGCATTGGGGGAATATTTTTCCCATTAAGACACGAACGGCTTTAAATATGATGGGTACCATTTAAATGGCACGCTTCTAGTTGGAAAATTAAGGAGAACCCCACATCTTGAACATTTCTTTCGATTGTATTGAATGAATTTATCAAAATTATTTTCATGAATGAAAAAACCTTTATACAACTATATCTAGTTTTTTTGGCATTTTCAATATTGAATGTAAACATAAATTTTTCGCTTTTTTTCTTTGCCCTTAATCGTCAAAATGAGTGACAATTTATTTGTAGAATCTGCGTCATTTTTTATTAGAAAGAAAGTGACTTGCCGGTTAAAAGTTAGTCGGTTCTACTTGTAAAACGGAAATGATACTCTAACGGTGTAAGAAATAGCCCTGAAGCAGGTTGCGGTTCCCCCTTTTCTAATCTGCTAATACTAAACTGCTGGAGTACATTACTGGAGAAAAGGAGGAGGGAATCTTTAGCTAAAGATTCTCCCAAACATTGCCGTCTTCCAGTTTGGAAGGGAATGAGAGCTTCATGTCGCATAGCCGTTTTCCCATCTGGAGACAGAAATCGCTCAGGCCTAAACTTTTCCGGATCGCCCCATACTTCTGGGTCATGATGGACAAAATAAATATTTGTCATGATCCATGCCCCTTTTGGAATTGTGTATCCGCCCACGTCTTTTTCTTCAATGGCTGAGTGGAGGACCCCTGTAGCGACAAGAGATGAGTGACGAAGTGTTTCCAGAATAACAGCTTCCATGTAGGGAAGGCTGCAGAAGAAGAAATTGATGCATAGTTTATAAAAGTATTAATTCCGTGATATTTTAAGTAATAATGATCAGACATTTCAGTTTGATTTTTACTGACTTTGGCTTATCTGAAAGCATAACTTGTCTCGATGTCCCAACCACTGTATCCAATTCCTTTTGTAACTTCTTCTGAATCTCGGAATGCTCGCAGAGGTAAATGAATAGCCAGATAATTGTGTTGGAAGTTGTCTCGCTACCTGCCTGCAACAGATCGCTCACAGTTCCCTCCAAATTATTTCCTGCATGCGAAATTGCATAAATGATCATTAATAGTTTATCAAGAACTTCATTTGAGTAGACGATGCATCCTTTTAAAAGGTTCCTAAATCTTACTTCCTGAGGCCTGGAAAAAGCTTGATTTTGGGTCAGTCGTCTTCTTTATTTCGTTGATGTACTCATCAATGAAATCTCTACTCTCTCCTTCCCCGTGGGTTTCGAAATGACGGGCAACAGCATCCCTGGAAAATCTCATGATGCCCTCGGCACAGTCCTCAATTTGTTTCTGAACTGATGGAAAGATGTGCTTTAGCCAGGGAGCAAAAAACAATCCACTTTTTGCAATGGCTGGAATTACCCTGCAGAATACAAATTAGTTTAAATAGAAATAGAATTCTGAAATTTTTGTGCATATCAAGTTACCTTTCAAACGCGTCCAACACTTTTCTAAGTTCGGGGTCACTTTGAGACAATCTCTCTCCATTCAGGAGTGTCCAGAGTGCGTTCATTACGGCCAAATCAAAGTAATCTTTAATGGCGATATACTCCCCTTTCGTTTGTTTCAGTCTTTCGATCACTTTATTCACCTCGTCCATGATCATTCCTTCCATGGAAGTCTTGCCAAATCCGTAGTCCCTCAGTTTCCTGAGTGACCAACGACGTTGTTCCTCCCACACTTGACCATTTGTGGTTATAATTCCTTGATTGCCCCCACTTAGCAGTTCCATGATGGGGACATGTGGTCTTATGGAAAAGTTAATGTCTGAGAGAACTTCCTTAATTAGCTTTAAATCATTCAGAACTATGGCGCTAGAAAAGAAAAGCAGAGAAAGATTGATAATTTTCTTTGACGCGGATGGAAATGACGGAATCCAGGTATGTATATTGTATATTCCTTACGTTTTGGTACCCAACTGCATTTTATACATTCTCCCATACTGTTTTGCCCACCGGGCCATTTTTAAATGAGTATTGCTCGTTAGCTGAACAACATTTCCAAGAATTGGTACACCGGTTGGTCCTTAAATTGAAATTCACTCAGGTTAACATTTGAGGTTTGTACTTATTTACGAATATTTTTATTTGTAGAGTTCCTGCAAAAAAGTGACCCTGACTAGCAGGAAAGTGCAAAAGTGCTAACCAACCAGTAAATTTTACCTGGAGGTAAATTCTTTTTTGATTTTCCAAACTGAATTAGTATAACTGCTACTAAAACTAGCAACAAAAGTATCTCAGTTAGCCCCAAGCCCAGCATTTTAAAAATAAGAATCTTGAAACTTAGTCGGAGTCGAAGTAATTTTTTGTTAACTATGCTGAGCACTCCGTAGTAAAGTCTACCGTCTTTGACACGCATCCACCAACTGCATTACTTACACATAATATCATTGTCCTGCTGTACTAACATCACTCATTCATCTCTGTAAAAAGTTGCTCCAATCATTAGATTAATATTTATCTTTTTATCTGCACTTGAAAGAGAGAATTGCGTATTGCATAACAACTTTGGACATTTTCTCAAGTGCTTTTCCTTTTCCAGGAATCATTTCAAGTGGTTGAAATAAATGAATTGTTAAAACTGCACATACACGGCTTTTTAGGTACAAGTGAAGAACTATTTATATATCACAAATAAATACTCTCAAAGGATAATTAAGCCTTTAGTTTTCCATGATGAAATGCTTTTGATGGTATGCGCTTAAAAGTACATTACATAATTATCATTTAATGTAATCTCAAATTCTCATATAATCTCATAAAGCAGGTAAAATTGTTTATATAGCAAAATTATAGGACATCGTTGATGTAGCATAATATCAGATATGTCATGTCAGAGAGTATAATCTCCTTAATTAGCTTGAAATCATTCAGAACTATTGTACTAGAAAGAAGGATGCAAATAGTTTCAAAATACATTTATGAGTTCATACTAGTTGTCTCGAAGGACTTTAATTTTTTTCGGATATTTTTTGTCAAATCTTTTGAACGTGCTGCTGGTGAATGGTGAATTCACCTTGAATCCGCAGAGCATCCACGAAACAACTACATAGTCAAAATATTCACAGTTTTTCCTCTTATATCACTCATTCTAAACCCTTCAATTAATACAATTATACATTGCAGTACTTGCTAAACCTAAGCTAAGCATAAGACATGAGTGATAAAAAATGTGGACAATGTATCGGGCCAAAAAAGTTGTCCATGTGATGTAACTTTGGTGGAGTAGAATGACTTGTGGAAACTGCATAATAATGGACGTTTAAAGTTAGACGTATATTGGTGCACTCACAACATTCCCAAAGTAATTGACCTTGAATGTTTTCATTATTAAGCGTGTAGATATTTAGATGCAAGCGATGAGGTCTTTGACAAGGGGTTATTGACTGACCTTGAAACTATTTTTTATCAAAACAAGGAAAGAATACATAGTAGCAATATTGAATACCTAGTTTACCGCATCATTCACTCATTCACCATTTGCATGGATCCCGCATCAAATTGCGTGTCTAAATCTGGCATCTCATTTCAGTATTTTTGGTTGGAGTAAACAAGTAGTGGTCTTTTTTTATTTGGCTAATCGATAGAACTTTGTCTGAAACGCCCACATCCCAAATATGAAGTTCGTAGATAGCCCCAAAACAAAGTTATGAGAGGTCAAAGTCTCAAAAAACTTAGAAAAATTTTCTCAGAAATTTTTTTCAAGCATCTTTACCTAACCTAACCTAACTTGTCAGATTGTAATGTTATCAGGTTTTTTGTAAAGTTTTTTGAAACTTTGACCTCTCATAACTTTGTTTTGGGGCTATCTACGAACTTCATATTTGGGATGTGGACGTTTCAGACAAAGTTCTATCGATTAGCCAAATAAACAAAAAGACCACTAATTGTTTACTCCAACGGTATTTTTAAACGAGTAAATTTCCCAATCCGACTTTAGTCAGGTATTTGTTATCATTATTTGGAAAATGCACAAACCAAAAATGTTCTGGACACTTAAATAATATGAGTAATCATTATGATTTTGGTGGAATGAAATGCAGCCAGTTTTAAAGACTAAATTCTAGTTTCATGTGAATAATTACAATATTTTATGTGCTAGAAACCGAAATTTAAAAAAAAATAGAAAAAAATCGGCCGTATGAAAGTGCGATGCAATTTGGAATTTGGACTGCAGAAAGCCAAAGAGATGAACAAAGAGTGACAATACGGAGTCCAATCAACAGATGGGCCAGGCAATGCATTCATCTCAAAGTCAAGAGCAAAGAGCCAAGCAGAAAGCCATCAAAAAGAAGTGAAATGTAAACAAAAGAGGAATGGAACATGTGTGCATGTGCTCACATGAGTCGCATAATTTGTCAATTTTGTCATCGTGATTACAGTAAATAGTGCCTGCGGTGAAACGCCCCTCTCTTCTCTCCAGTCTCCTGACACTGACACTCCCGAGAGTATAGTCTTTCTTGAGCAAAATAGGAGATTAATTATGGAACCTGACCCGGGAATTGTTGGTAGAATTCCCCCCGAGGTAAATATTTTCCTAATTTTTGAATTTATCATCATGAAATGATGGTGTCTCCTCTATTCTCAGGAATTGTTGATTGAGTTGAGTAGGCGTTGAAAGTTGTACGAAATTAGGCTTAATTATTGTGGAATTAATTTTGCGTCTTTTGCAGATTTGGAGCACGGTTTTTGAGTACTTGGGGGATGACCCGAGAAGTTTGCACAGCTGCTTTAACGCTTGTTACCAGGGCAATTGGTATGAGCTGTTGTTCGACGAGAGGACCAAGTTTCTTTTCCCTTTGGTAACACTCAATGATTAATAATTAAATTAAGATTTTAGATGATAACGAGTAATTATTGACCAAGCGAGCGGGTTTCAAGATTAACCTTTTGACCTTGTAATATTTAGGTGATTTCTATTCTGAGTGGACATCTGGAAAAAGTGGATCTGGTGTCAATTCGAAGCGTTTGCAAAACATGGAAATCAGCAGTGGACACTAATCTCAACGAAATCTCAACCTATTTTCCGGTGCCTTCAACATCAGCGTTCAGGAATGTTCATGAGCCGGAAGATGAATGGTTCAAGAATGCAATTGGAACCACCTTCAATCATCCTGACCAAATCGAACGGTTCCTGAATCAGATGCAGGACTGCAGAGAAAATCCATTTATTAATAGGACTGTTAAACTTGTAGAAAATGAAGAGGAGGCGCTCTCCCCTGAGGAGAAAATCCAGCTATACAGAAGCTTCACAAGACTGATTGAAAGACATGGAGAGCACGTCTGGACCTGCGTTTACTATGCCGCCTACGATCCCGAATGCAACAGGCAGATGCATAAGCTTTTCCAGAATCTCCGGAACCTTAGGTGCCTTGCCATCAAGAAGCTATATTTCTGGGGGGACGAGAACGATCCCGAATATGAAGAAATGATGGAGAGCATCCAGTGGATGAGGAGACCTGACCTGTTACCCCCTCTCGAACATTTGAAATCTCTGAATCTCTTTTTGGACTCCAAGCGTCTCTGTCAACTCCTCCTTTATCGATTTGGGGGTCAGCTTGAAAGCCTCCAAGTGGAACTTGATGCTGTGGAACACTGCCCATTCTTCAATGAACTGCCTATCAACCGCCAAGGCCTTGAGAACCTCCGAGCTTTAAAACTTATTGGCTTTTATGGAGACTCCAGCTTACTCAATAGAATTTCTGTGTTCCACCTGCCTCGCATGGAACGCCTCCATTTAAACTACTCAGAAGTTGGAAGGCGCCCCTCCAGCCTCAAATCTGTCTTGAGACTTATCAACAAATTCTCCACCACCTTAACCGAACTCCGGATGCCTTTCAATCTGTTCAATTTGGAGGATAATTTCCAAGCAATTTATGGCAATGGCGAGGATGCAGCTGAGGAATTTTTAGCAGATGTCGATATCAAGTTACCACTCGTTAAATGGATTGGATTCCCATACTCCTACGTGGGATACTCTCTGTTCCATGAGGTGATTCTGGAAAAGTTCCCAAATCTGGAGGAGATCCACATCATGGACTTTGATGTCTACTATCGAGACAAGATGATTGAATGTGAGGAGCTCCACGAGCAGACTGATCACTTTTGGGAGAAGGTTCCAAAACTCAAGAAAATTACAGTGGAGGAGGACCGCACAAATAATATTGTCTTCCAGTCTTCAAGAGAGCTGGTGGATTATCGGAAATCTATGAGGACCTACTCACCATTAAATATGAGTCTCCAGAGTAGTGATGATAGCGATTCCGAATAATTGTAAGTTACTTATAATTAAATCTACTTATAATTGATTTCCATATACTCTACTAAAGTGATAATGATTACAATTGAGTAATAAATGCAAATGTATTTATATGTTTGAAATGTTAATTTTGTTGGATTGTTGCTTATAATTAATATCTGATTAATAAACAATTCATAATTTTGCATGGAATTAAATCTTAAATACGGCGGAAACTATTTATTTGCCACACATATATGCATATACCTAAGTATACTTTCTCTCTGTCTCATAGATGCCCAATGTAGAGCGCTTCCAGCCCACGGAGAAAGTGAATTTGAACTCCTTCAGGAGAACTTTCTCTCCCAAAGAAACTATGCGGCCAATGTCCCATTGAATGGAAACGGATTCCTGTCGTGCTGTACTTGCTGTGCCGTTATCCAGGTGGTTAGGTCCCATAAGGAGTAGGAGAAAGCCGCGTTTTTATGGGTTGCTCCTCTCTCTGGTAGCTTAAAAGGTAGGGAAAGTAAATATTGAGACTCAATATTTAATAATAACTCAATAATTGAGTGCTAACGAGAAATTAATTAGGAAGAGATTGAAATAATTATTTTGACAACTATTTATTCTAGATTGTCGTGCCAATTTGTACGTGCCAAGTGTCCATCCCCACTACTGACAGAGTATAGAAGGGAAGTGAATGGTGTTCGGAAAGAGAGATGTAGTTTGTTAGTTAAAATATTGTGTGATTTTACTAATGATTGGGTGAGGCTTGATTGAGGTGAGGTGCCATGGCTTCCTCCAGTGTTCAGCCCACTCCAACCGGGAAACCGCGGTGCTTCATGTGCTTGAAGGCAGAGAAAGATGAGCAGTTTACTTCATTTCCTGTTACGGAGAGAATTAAGTGTTTCGAGCCATTGTTGTATTATTTGACTGGAGCTCCTCATGATGATAATCAAAGAGACAAGGAGGATGGGGAAGGGGCTGAAGAGGAAGACGAAGATAGCTTGCTGTCCATTTTAATTAGAACATTTAAGGAGGTGCCGCCCCTCTGCGTTGGCTGCTGTGATATTCTCGGAGATCTCTATGACCTTCATCAGGCTTTGGTGGAGATTCAACAGAAAATTGAAATGCAGACGGGAATCGCGAGGAGTGTTATCAAGAGGTCTTATCAGGCATCTGGGATTGTTATGGAGTCGTTTGAGGAAGCGGAGGAGTTCAGATCCAGTCCGGTTGTGAAGCTGCGTCGGGAAATTCTTATGAAGGGTAAGCTTAAATGATGGGTTTTATGTAGATTTTTATGGAATTGGTTAGTTTTCTGATTTTTCTTTTCTTTTTACAGCCGACAATCCTGTCCTGTTTCCATGTCAAGTTCCTCGACTATTTACTGTGTTTACTGATCATTCCATGGAATCATTGAGGGAGCAAGGAGGTGAAGAGCCTGCTATCGAAATCGACGGGGAGACTACTCCAGAAGGTGAAAATGATGGCACCTTGTCAAATGTGGTGTTACTTTTGCAAGTCGCTGATGATCAAGTATTGGCACTGCCGGTAATCTCCCCTGCGCCCCCGCCCCTGCCAACTGAGGAAGAACCAGTAATGGAAGTGGAAGATGATGAAACTGTTGATGACGTCAATGATTTAACTCTGGATGCCACAGAGAGCCAAGACATGAGCTTCGAAGAAATTATAGAACCCGAGGAAAACTTTGAGATTGGCGGTTCCACTGAAGATAACGAGATACCTGAGGAGTCACCCAACCAAACTCTTAACTATGCAAACGAGCTTTCAGAATCCGAGTTCCAGGAATTCCTGAGCGAGGAGGTGCCAGAACAAGAAAGTTTTCAGTAGTAAGATCCAATTTTGTTTGCAATCTTTTGAATATGTTGATTCTTTGAGTTTTATAATTGCATGTTTGTTCGGCAAATTAGTTTCAGAATTGAGCCCTGTGAGGAATCTAACCCCCCTGCATTCGAGCCCTTGCTTATCAAGGTCCCTTCATCTTATTGCTCCCAACTTATCCAAGATATTTCAACAGATCCTACGAATTCTGCTACGGAGAATCCTGAGCCCTCCATTTCACAACCGGTTGAACCAACTGCCTCCTCCCAATTGGGGTCCCCACGTCTCTCGCCTGTCCAAAGCAACATATTTTCCAATTCTGAAGCAACCTTTACACCTCCCTCTTCAACTGAGCTTACAAGTCCACTTCTACCTCATCATGGAGAAAACGCAGATATTCCAGAGAGGTTCATGGACTCAGATTCGACCCCAGAGGATACCCATCCATGTGACGTTTGCAGTGACCAAGTTCCGAAGATGGATATCTATCACCACCTACAAAACCATGTTGGGCCCAGTTACGTGTTCCACTGTGAATCTTGCCAGGTCTCATTTCTAACACCATTCCGACTCGACGCATTCCACAAAAGTAGATTGAAAACTGCTAAATGTCCAACTTATAATGCTGGAGACGCTCTTAACGTGTATCTGAAATGCGAGCGGTGTTCATTCAATGCGGATACCATCTTCACCTTGAAAGAGCACCTTAACAGTCATGAGGATACAGATCTAGAAAAAACCAGAAAGTGTCCAGTATGCGCTGCCAAGTTCGCCCTGAAAGCCAGTGTTCTCGTTCATCTTCAGGACCACCACATCTTCAACAAAACGAAACGCCGCTTTGAAACCTGTGAGCAGTGTGGACATTCATTCCCCGTTCATGAAATCGAATCTCATTTACAGAGTACTCACAACATGAGTTCTGAAATGATGCTAAGATGTGGCCTATGTCCTGGCGTTTTCTCCTCGCTCAAGGGTCTAGTGGAACATCAGCAAAAAGCGAAGGCCCGCAAGATTCATCCAATTTCTTGTCACCTCTGCAATCTTAACTTTACCTGGATAGCTAACCTGCGAACTCACTACTTTAAAGATCATGACCAGCGGGAGGAACATTTGTGCGAAAATTGCTTCACCAGTTTTTATTCAGACAAGTTACTACAAGCTCATGGGAGGCACTGTGCAGGAAGCCGTAAACTTGAGGAACCTGTGGAGGAACTTGGGGAAATAGAAGATGAAATTTGGAGGATAGACTGTGATGAAGATTATCCATTGGTTATAGTCGATGATACGGAGCAGGAATGCTGTGATGATCCGGGTGTACCTACACCTCCATCTC
>JAQIXX010006388.1:0-12300 GCA_034700605.1 Willowsia nigromaculata
GGAGAGACTTTGTACAACACCTACTCAAAGGCTTTTTCCACATGACATATTCGCAACGGAGTAAACGTAAATTGATCCAATATTGTATATTTGACACTTGTGTTTCTTATTAGTGTCATTTGCGTTTCGTTACTTAGAGTTTACTCACTTTAAATGTCGGAAGAAAATTGGGTTCAAAATTATGCTTCTATTTTGACTCAGGCAAAAATCGACCCCAGGCCACTTCTAGGTTATTTACATGGGTATATTCCTCAATGATCTATGGCATAAACGTAGTCAATAACAAGTATTATTCATGCCAAATATCAGACCAATCCAGCAAAGCTATGAAAAAATACAGGCATTTTTCATGTTATGCTTCTATTTTGACTCAGAGTGTATTTAAGTGGTTTCCCTTAGTCCGGTTTTGGTATATCTTTTTCAATCGTACGAAGCGTTATATCATTGGAAATTTTGGTACGGTTTGAAATCCATATGATATGTGTTAACACAACAGTTGGGAATAACTGTACAGCACTGAATGTCACCCAGTCATGGTATAGTAAGTGCCTGAAAAATGTTGGATAAACAGGACGCTGAAAACGTACATTTTTAAAGAATTCAGGAAGGAATAGTCCAATTTGAACTTCGCATTGCCACGGTTTAGATTTCATAGTGAAAGGTATATAGTCATACTTGTATATACATTCCACTTCAAATTTTAATTTATTTATCGTAGAACAGGGCCTTAGCAGGACATAAATTCGGGTTCTGTTCCATCCAGTATTCCTAGGACGAAGCCATGCGACAACCTTTTTAGTCCGGGATTTTGGATTGGAAATGTATCCTGCAGTAAGCTGTCTCAATAATATTGAATGCGAATCTTGATTTGGAATATTAAGCCTTTGGAAATTGTCAATGAGTATGAGACATCGTTGATCTCCAAATTTGGAAATAAGATACTTAATGTCTTGCAAGGACTCCTTTTCCAAATATTTTGTTGTTTTAAAGTGTGGACGCAACGGTTTGAATCTGTACAAACGGGGCGGAACTTTTTTTAAGAGATTTCCATGGTCCTCAGAAGCCTTGTTTCCTTCGAAGCAATGAAACATGTGCACTAGGGTTAGTGACCAGATGAAAAACTTTGTATTCATTTTACGAAGAAATTGGGAAATATGTTGACCTGAAGTTATATTTTCACGGCAATGTAGGTTTTTATCAAAAAGAAAGATTCATCAGTGAAAAATTGGTTTGCACACTTCCTACCACAGAGCCATTTTATCATTGTTTCCTTAATTTGATTTTGAAATGTTTAAATTTATACCGGTTTTATAAATTTTACAAGTTTTTAAAGCTGAGTTTCATAAATATTCTGAAATAATATATTCTTATTTTCTACTGAATATAGTAAAACAATGCTGATAAAGGTGGACTTGTTTTATGGTAACTCGAGATAGAACTGAAAATACAAATCGATAGTTTTTTAAATTGATATTCTATCGATCTCTAAGTAGCATGGAGCGGATTGCACTAAGAATCTGGAGACGTACGTCACTTCCACTTGAGTATTTATTTCTAATACCTATGCAATCAATTGTCATTGGTATATCGTTTAGTTTTCAGGCAAACTGGAGAAGATTATTTTGTTCAAATTGATTTTTGCATGTGGGTTATATAATCTATTACGTCTAACTGTTTCAATATCCCCTTTGTACTGAAATAATTACGATAACTGTAATTACAAACTTTCAATTCTCATATATCTGTGTATATAACGTCAGCTTTTACATTATGAAAACAAAGACAATACCATAAAATAGTATCTATATGATGAAAAAACTGTGTCCTTTTGCAAAAAAAGAACTTGCAAATCTTAAGTTTACGTAGTAAAGAAATATATCACACGGAAAGATTACAAATACGAATACATGGAACACCAATCATAAATAAAGAAAACCTTGCACATAACAATAATCAACAAGCCGAGGAAGCACTCATTCCTTTGGTGCATATATTATGTTGCGCAGGGTTTCCATATATTCTTTATATATTTAGTAACTTTGGGTGTAATTTAATAAAACTTTTTTTTGCAAATTTCCGTAAATCAGTTTTTCACAACAATTTTATCCCACTTTTAGGATTGTCCTGGAGCATTTATGCACATTTTGTCGTGTCACAGAACATTACAAAAACCAGAATTTGCTATCCAAATGAAAATACATTAAAAAATGCTTTTTTATAGAATGCGTGGCTATAACGCAAATACACTTGAATGAATGCGACAAAATTTGCAGGTGCTAGCTTCATCCCATAAGAAAATGTCTTTGTTTATAGTGAGATGTGTGTAGCAAATGATGGGCATTAAAAAAGTTACTGGGATTCTAAATAGTTGCGGATGTTTTATTACTCAGACGTAATGCTTTCACGAAATTCCAGAAAGAATCTCCACATTTTCCTGTATTCCTTGAGATCCCTCTAGTTTGAATTTGAATTGAGCCATTTTTAAATCTATACATTTTCGCTTTATACTTTTCAACAAAAACTGATTCAAAATTTGTTTACAATTCAAGTTGTATGAACTAACACTCAATAAAATCATTTAGATTCGTTATTTAATCAGTGATGTAGATTGACATTTATTTTGCCTCCTTCCTTAACATGAGTACCTCTTCTACAATTATTCCGATCCGAATTTATTGATTGGTGCTGAATACCGTAATGATTACCCCTAAAGTAATGCATGGACAATGGCTTTAGACCCGCACAAATTCTTTCAGATTATAGAGTAGTAATTGGACTTGACAAAAATGCATATCCATGTCACGATTTTGAAAAGTTTGTGTTATTATATGATGGTCAAAATGATTTGATCGATTACTCTATGGCTATTATTTCAAAGATGAATATTAATGTGATGAACGCATATCATATTTTTTTAAACACAGACAAAAATTTTGCTCCGCGATTAATCGCATGGTTTGCCAGAGGAAGAGCTTTGTATTACAATGATTTCCAGAAATTCTTGAGTTTTTTTATAGAATCTGGTATATATGCATTAAAGTCGTCGTATAGCAGTCATGTTTTTTTGAAGGTGCTAGATACTTTTGAATTTGCGGGATTTGAACATGATTCCTCCTGCGAAAACCGCAATCGCTTCCGATAAGGTTGCCGCAAACCATCTTCCCATATCCCATCTATTCTCTTGTCACGGGGTTGCTGGGTACATAGTTAACACATTTTGGCAATTTACATAAAGCTAATTGATTGATCCATTCTTTTCCATCCTACACTGCTTATGAAATCTTAAAAGGTGTTATGCTCTTACACAAAAAGGGTAGTGCATTTTCTAATCAACTACTCGTCAGGTGGTATACCAATTTATTAATTATTTCCTCACCAGCAAATATCCATTGCAATAAAAAAAATGAGTGCTGTAAGCTTTTGAAGCTGAAGTTACCACTCAACTTTTGCTTCTGAATAATTAATGTTTTTTGGTCAATACAAAAGTTAGCTTGCACGTCAACCCTTTTGTAAATTAATTATTTATAGATTCTCCATTGCCTGCTTTTATACATTGTAGCGAGTCGCAGTTGAACAGCAGCCCTTATTGCATGTTATACAGCTTGTAGCAAACGGGGTTCTGCGTCATTCTATTGAAAATTACGACTGGGAAATCGTCACAATCTCTCTCGAGATAATAAATTTTCGCATTTTCATAAAATTATATTCTTTATCTCAATTTGAATAGTTTTCTACTTACGTATACATTTTCAACAGGAGTTCACACGAATGTAGATAAAACAATATTTTGTGTGGAGGCCTCAAATTCAGTTGGAGTCCAAACATGGGAATGGTATTATAAAAATACAAAAGTTCTTAGGATATACACATTTGTAAAGCTTACAGAACAGTAAATACCAGTTCTATTTGACCGTTTTAAATATGAGCGTATTTTCTCAGTGTCGTAAAAAGTGAAGAAGAGTTTCTTAGATCAAAGTATTTTATTAAGTTCTTGGTCTGGGATCAATACATAGAAACAAAAACTCACAAATGCTTTTTAAATTGCGCAAGCCGGATAACAGGTCACGGATACTGTTGACTGCGAGCAGCAATTTATTTGTAATTTCAAGCTTGCATGAAATTTAAGAGAATACTTTGCATTAGCAAGATACTCATATAAGTCTCTCAAAACAATTTATCTGTACTGACTGCAGTCACGACTCCAGACTCTCAAACCAGGCTTTATATTGAATGCTTTCCGGACTTAATGCAAGCGATGCGTATTGAAATTTTGTGCAAGTTTCTGGTAGCTAAAAGGAAACAGTGAATTGCGGTACTTGACGTAACCCATTTTTAATTTTTTTCCCAGAAAGATGCCCTACAAAGTTTCTGAACAAATGAAACAATAGTTTATTAAAAATTAATTTGCTCTGCCATGTCACAAAGGTTTACAATGACAAGAAGTGCATGTTTTCAAGTGCTACTTGAGTGAGAGTAAACTAAAAATATCGGAGGGCAGTTTTTAACTTTTTTAATCAATCTTTAGAAATTTTTTTCACAAATCATACTTACGGATATTTGTTCTACTCGCGTATTATTCTACACTAAAAGCATCTCCCACAGTTTACGAGTAACTAACGTTTGTGAGTTACAAAGTATACTGGTTAGTTGTTAACAATCAGCTAGAAGCAGCACAAGCGTACTTAACAATACTCACGGATAACCTCAAAAACTTAAAACATTTTCAGCAAAAAATCCTTTTGCTTTTAGCTTGGAAAAGAGTTCTTGACGAAACCAGAAAAGCTATCGAATAAAAACAATGGTGAGGTTGTTGATTTTGCATTTACTACTTTTTGTTATCCAATCTGCGGAGTCTACTGAGCAACAACAAAAAAGCCTCGCTATTCAACGTAGTTTGCACTCATTTCTGGTAACTTTGTCTGAATCACCAGAAAACTACAAAGTGTATTTGTATAAGTTGGATCTTTCTTTGTCGGAAATTCAGTGCTTGAGTACTTCACTACAGTACATTGTATTTAATGAAACAAACGGAGAATACTTCAAAGCAAAATACCCTAATAGATTCACACGACCGTTTTCAATTATAATCGCAAATTCTGAAACGTGGAAACTTGATCAAAACTTTAACCCTTTTCATTTACTTGGAATGCACATATCAACACTTTTCGTGATTCCAATCAGGCATTTTGTAATGTTTCCATTTATCTTGTTACATCTCCCTGCATTGAAAATTGTAATTTACGCAAGGGCTTCAAGCGTCAAAACATTTCAAACTGAGTACGAAGTACTTTGCGTTGGCTACTGTGCCTCATCGATGAAGATAGTAGGAAGATTTGATGTTTCCGCAATGAAAATATTTGGAAATCCAATTATGTTGCATAGAGATTATTATCGATTGGGAAATGGCCAGAAAATTAATGCAATAGTTGATGCACAACCTCACTATTTCAAGTTACAAAGAGAGGGCTTAATAGATTGTGAGCATCTACCCTTTACAAGCAAAATGTATGGTTGGTGTGATAAAAACGCAATGACAATAACTCATTTATCTTCGCAGCATAACATTTCCTTTGTACAGTTTTGCACATTTGACCCGACAACATGGAAAAATGTGGACACAAAATATGCTGGACAGTATGTGCGCCTCCCAATAAAATATGACACATATGGCGCAAACATTGCTCAATTTTACTGGCAAATTACAGGATTTACTTTACATAGTAATTACCTTGTAAAGCTTATATACTGCAGAAATGACTTAAAAGTGAACATGATGAAAGGGATTGATTTTATAACGTGGTATCAGCCATTCACATACAATATTTGGATATGCATACTAGTTTCGGTTCTGGCAATCTTGTGGTTCGTAAAAACAATTAATACACAAAATCTTCAATTTCTTTTTCATGACGCGACTGAAAGTACTCCCGGGAATTCGGCAAACTCCACCTCCGCCAAAGCTTCATTTTGCGTCCTTCTTCAGTTCCTGGGATTTTTTATCTGGCAATTTTACGAAAATGGAATAATGAGTGTTCTTATCGTACCTGACAAAATCGAACCATTTACATCTCTCGCTAAAGCACTGTTTGGAGGCTATCAAATTGTGTGGAACATCAATCAGCTACAACCCAAATGGATAATGTACCACGAAGACTTTAAATCTAGAGGTTTGCTGGATAAACTAAACGCAAGCTTCTTTGATTACGACTTTCTTGCTGCCACAAATTTTTATAAAGCTACTCTCCTAACTGAGAAAAAAATGCATATTTCTGCACCATCTAGTCAAGTATTTGATTTATTCGTTTATGAAAATATTATCAAAAGCAGTTTGAACATGTCTCACGCAAGGTGCTACATACTTCCAGAAAAGTTTCTAAAAGAATTCGTTTTCTTTGAAATGTACACGATTAACCGGCATTGGATGATGCACACCTATGCTCAGTTTGCTGAGGGTGGTTTTCTCGAAGAATGGGACAAATTGGCAGAATTATCAAAACGATTTGCAAATAATTTACCCCTGGATGAACCTAATCCAAACCGAGTTATGCCTGGAGACCAGATTTCCCTTGCTGCTATTTTAGGCATTTATGTGATATGCTCCTTCCTTTCGATATTGGGCTTCATATGCCTGTTTGTGGAGTTATTTAATTTTACTTGTATCAAAACCGTAATACAATGTTCCGAAAAACCTAAAAGTGGCGACTTTAAAACGAATAAAACGACAGAAATGAAGAGAATGGCTGATATAAAAGACCAAACAATCCCAAAAACGGAAAAAGATAATGAAGTTTCTGGTAAGAAAAGAAAGTTAATGGGAACCACAAGCAGAGAAAAAATCATTTCTGTGTTTATACCAACAAAAAAATGAGAAAGAATCGGACTAGAAAAAGTCCAACTCTCTTTGTGAAAGAGGATCAGGAAATCCACTGAAACAAGATATATTTTTTAAAATATAAAACAGCTTTTCCTATTAATATATTTTTTGATGGTTAGATTTTTTCAATAGGTGGAAATAAATTTTTGAATTTTTTTGCTTGCAGGACTTATATCTGTGGAAGTTGATGTCAGAGTCAGAACAGTTACACAGTGGAGTAGAATATTGGAAGAAAGGAAGCTTAATCTGGACCGAAAAGTACGAATTTGGATGGTAAAGTCTCGACTAATCGGCACTAGGAATACGGTTATCGAGCATGAATTGAGCAGGATCGAACGAGAGGGAAAACGTAAAAAGTTATTAAAAACTCAAAATACACCAGTTGTGTTCCTAAAAATGTGCAGAAAAACAGACAACTGCATGTCTGACAAAAATGTTTAAACATTGCCGTCGCAATGCTTCATCTTTATCAGGTTTGGTGCTCACAAAGACACCAATCGTAGCGTCCACTACATACCTGCGTATGCAAGTGAATATGCAATACATTAAATACACTAACTGATCGCGATTGAGAACTTTTGAATAAAAAGTAGTCGATATAAAAAACGCCACTATCTATAATCGGGTGTTTAAAATAAAAAAAAGTCGGTCGAGTAAATAGACGGTGGACCCTGCCGGGGCATCTATTTGGGATTTTACGGCATTGATTTTTGTATTAACTAATCTACTACTAAAAGTTGGCTTAAGATGTAGATGCACAGTCTTAAATCCTCTAAGAACACCAAGAATAGCCACTTTCGTACAAGAATTTAGTACACGCGAGACTCAATTTTTTCCTGTTCCAGTCTTTAACATCCCGTACATTTATTTTCACACTGATTGAATGTCACGTATGTACTTACCTACTAGTCCTTTATTACTACTCCTTGCGCAATATGTATGTAAGCTGTCATAAGTACTTGATGAAGAAGCTGTATTTTTTAATCGAAAAAAAAATCGAATTCAATTACTTTCACACCTTTTCAGGTAAATGACTTTCTACCGAATTTAATCTTGAATTTGATTTAAGCTAAGGCCGACCCATATCAAACGTTCAAAATCGTGTTTACTTTTCTGTTTTATCACGGGAATATTAATTATATATTTCCACATCTCTCATAATAATAGTTTTCTCAGACGGGCAGCATGAGACAGCAAAAATATCATGTCAAAACTTCACATACTTCGTTTTCTTATTATAAACAATCTTTTTATTCTGTAAGATTATATAGCTAATATTATAAGTTATGTAGACGTTGACTCAGCAAGTCATATTGAAAATGAGCCTAGGTATTTTCACAGAAAATTCAAGGAACATTTATTTATAATTATGTTATCAATTCAAAGCAAATTCTTCGAATTATACAAAATTGTATTCGTCCTGACGAAAAGCAAAGTATTTGTATAAAAGGCGAGGCAATTGCAATATAATGTATCTTATTAAAACACCCCATCAAACCATTATTTTTTATCATATGCTCCAGAACGGTGTTTAATATAGATCAGTAAAACTCAACTAATATACACTTTGTCACTGGATTTCAAATATATTTAGGACATTTGCATGTTGATGATTTGCAGCATAAATATTTCAATATTCAAACAAATAAACTGCATATTTAAGTTATGATGTCTAGTTTTTTATAAAAAAGAGACTTCCTCTATCGGAAAATTGTAAAAACATCTTTTCTCCTTTAACACGACTTCACATTGTCGAACAAAATGAATAGCAATCAATTAATCGAATTTCAAGATCATCATTGATCATTAATATAGCTTTTGTACAACAGCAGCGTCTCTATACCGTCTTTACAGTGGTTTATTAAAAATTCATTAATTTTTGCACTTTAAAATAGCAACTAGTTTTACATCAGGCTTTTCACCTTCTGCTGCTGACTTAATTACTTTGTAAACAATAATAATTAAAATAGAAAAGCCACACTTTTCATGTCGATTAATAACTAGCAAAGATTAATATCGCTTGTGCGTAATTGGTTTTGGAAAGTAATTTTCCATTTCGTTCCACACTGTTGCGACAATCCCTCCTTGCCGTTTGAGACTAAGGATAATGATGAGACAGCTACTACAATTGATTGGGATGAAAATTTTTTTTCTTGTTTATGTATTTGGATGTCGAGGAAATTATGATATTAAGTCGGAAAGCACATTGAAATAACCTGTGATTGTTTTTTCATTGGAAGCTGAAAACGACGAAAATTTTAGGAGAAGAACCGCAACAAATGAAATTGATGTATTTATTTCCAACTTTTCCAGTGGTTTTAGCTCATTACATTGTACTGTGCAAACGCTTTTTTTATAAATTAGTTTCCCGTTATTGTTTTTGTGGCTGCCTTCATTATAATATGCTTAAGATGAAAGCTTACGTTTTTAGAAATACACCGAACTATGGCCAATAAATCTCTTAGTGTAGTAAAATTGTGTTTTTGATAATACCAAAACGTGGTCCCAACATCAACTGGTTATAAAAGGGTGTATGCCCAAAGATATGGTGTGTAGCCTCTTTCGTAACAAACGAACCAATTTCTTCAAGAGATGAGATTCCACTTACGGAATGTTCCAGTTCCTGGTATTCTAGGTACGTTACGTTGATTAGAATGTAGGCAAGCGGGTCATGTCCAAAGCAGCTCAACACAAACAAAGCTGGCATAAGTTTGATTTAGTGACAATAGTAAAATCCATCAAAACGCTGATGGCATTAAAGAAAAATGTATTTTGCGTAGTGTCAAAATTCGTAGAAAAAAGAAGCTGTTCAAATGTTTTAAGGCGTGGAGAAGGAGGCTTAAATCGATGAGATTTCATGAGAAGATTGAAGTAAATTATTAAATATTGATAACAGACAGGAAGTTGTATTTGTTCTGCAGATTTTCAGGCCCCGAAAGAAGCGCCGTATCCACTTTCTCCACAATTTTTCGGTTTACCTACCCCATGATCATCCACATTTAACACTCGTTAAGTTTCTTCCAAATTCCAACTCACACAAGTTATTGGTCGGGACTTAATCTTCAAAACTCGTTTTTCTCAAAAATAGCTTCCTTTCTTCCAATATTCTCCTCCATTCTACAACCTCTCTGGTATCAAATTCTACAGCGGTAATGTCTGCAAGCAAATATGTCGAAAACTGAGTTCATCCCAATAAACAGCATATTAATATAAATGAATACAAATAATGTGACTCGCTTTTCGTAAATACGATCAAATACCTTCAAGCTTCAGCGGTTTTCCCCAGACACTTTCACAAAGAATACAGGTAGAATTCCCGTTTGATATTTTCTTCCTTTCAGTGGGAATAAGCTTAGCTTCTGGTATTTTTCGGCTTGAGTTTCCCACTAACTTTTCATTTTTACAACAGGGTTTCTTATCCCCTTCCATTCTTTGGTTTGCCCTATCACGAGTTATCTTCAGTTCTGTACTATGGCTAGTGTTCAAGTCGCATTTCAATTTGTTTTCAGCTTTTCGTCGTACGGCATTGAAGTGGGAATAGTAAAAAATCTCTGTGATTAAGCATATAAAGCCTAATAACAAAAAGATGGAGCAAATCACATAAATGCCTAAAATAGCAGGAAGTGAGATCTGGTTTCCAGGCATAACTTGGTTTAGATTTGGGTTATTCAGTGGCAAATTATATGCAAATCTTTTTGATAATCCAGCCAACTTGTCCCATTCATCAAGAAGACCACTTTGAGCAACTCGACCATACGTTTGCATCATCCAGTGCCGGTTAATCGTGTACATTTCCACGAAAACAAACTCGTTAAGAAAGTTTTCTGGAAGCATGTAGCACTTCGCTTGAGACATGTTTAAATTGTGTGTAATGATCCCTTCACAAAAAAGTAGTTTGACGGCTTCATAAAGGGCTGCAAAAATGTGAATTTGCTTCTTAGTGAGGCGAGTGGCCATATCAAGATCTGTAGCAGTATTAAAGTCGTAATCAACGAAGCTTGCATTTAATTTATCCAACATTCCTCTAGATTTGAAGTCTTCGTTGTACATTATCCATTTTGGTAGCCTCTGATGAACACTCCACAGAATTTGATAACCTGCTGACAGTGCTTCAGCGAGAGATTTAAATGGTTCAATCTTTTCGGGTACAACAAGAACACTCATAATTCCGTTTCCATAAAACTGCCACATAAACAATCCCAAGAACTGAAGAAAGATGCAAAATGAAGTTTTGGTGAAGATTGAGTTTCCTGAAGAATTCCCGAGAAATATTTCGGTTGCGTCAAAAACATAAACGAGTAATTTGTGATTTTCCTTCTTGAATGTTTTTAAATACCATGTGGTTACCAGAATTGAACCCAAGATGCAAATCCAAATATTGCATGTAAACGGCTGAGACCATGTCAAAAAGTCAATCGCTTTTAATATTTCCCCTTTTATGTCATTTCGACAATACATTGCCTTGAATATAGAATTACTTTGGAAAATAAATCCTGTAATTTTCCAATACAGATAAGTTGCGTCTGGACCATACGTGTCATATCTTATTGGCAGCAGCAAATAATGTTCAGTATAAGAAGTGCTAGTATATATACTCGCTGTTGGATCGAATTCGTAAAGCTGCACGAAGGAAATGTTATGATGTGTCGATAAAATGGTTATTGCCATTACATGTTGATTACATAACTCATAGATTTTGGTTGTGAAAGGCTGATTCTCACAATCTAGCAGGCCCACTCTTTGCAATTTGAAGTATTTGGGATCTGCGTCAAAAAATGCGTGAATTCTTTGGCCATTTCCAAATCGATAATAGCTCCTGTGTGCCAAAACAGGATTTCCAAATCTTTTCATCGCGGAAAAGTCGAAGCTTCCAAACGTCTGCATCGATGAAGTACAGTACTGAAAGCAGATAACTTCGTACTGCGGTTGAAATGTTTTGTCACTTGCTGCCTTTGCGTAAATTATAATTTTCAAGGCAGGGAGATATCCCCAGGACAACGGGAACCTAAACAAATCGCGTACTGCAATAACAAACAATGTTGATATGTGCATTCCAAGTAAATGAAATGGATCCAACATTGCCTCATAATTCCATCTTTGATAATTCGCAATTACAATTGAAAAAGGCCGTGTGAATTTATTGGGGTACTTAGCGTTGAAATATTTTCCGTTATTTTCATTAAATACAATGTATTGTAATGAAGTACTAATGTATTGAATTTCAGACAAGGATAGATCAAGCTTATAGAAATATACTTCGTAATTTTCTTGTGATTTAGACAAAGTGGCAAGAAATGAGTGTAGGCTCCGTTGAAGAATTCTATCCGATTCTTGCTGTACAGTATATTTTACTTTGTCTTCAAAAATATGATCCTGTAACACATAGTATAAATCTTGAACTACAATGGTTATTTTGTAAATACATG
>JAQIXX010006389.1:0-12298 GCA_034700605.1 Willowsia nigromaculata
TTTCAGCCATAAACGTTAATTTAATAGATATTATGGAATGGCCCGTACTTATATAAAGCTATCACAATTGTTATGTAAATTGTAATTTTATGTGGATATTCTTTACAAAGTTAGTTTTTGTGAACGCGTAGTCTACTGTTGGCCATTTTAGTTCCCATGCATCTGAATCTGAAGATAATGGGGCATGTACCACCGAAATCAAATGATTTCGGGTAATTTAGTTGTTTATTGCCTGCTGTAAGCTTGCAAGGTGAATCATTTTGCTTCTATTTCTTTGCTTGGAAGAGATCTCACGTGTCTCAACTAATTTCGGAAAAACTGTGCTCTTCTCTCATTAACCTTTTCTTCCAGCTCCCGTTTTCTGCATTTTAAATGTTAAATCCAACACATAACTTCCCATCTGTACTTGATTTGGGAAAGATTATTTGCTATAAGTTAGTTTCCAGACATTTAACCTGTCTTCCACACTGAATAAAATTTTTCTAAATCTGCTATCATCAGAGCAAATAAGCATGTAGTTGATAACGGACAAAAAATTATAACTGTTTGCACCACCTTTCTCTCCGAAGAATACACACATATACTAACAATTAATTGTATGCATGTGTCTAAGGGATAATCCTTTGCAAAGCAATGCAATGCAATGGAGATTTGACAGACGCTTTTTGAAGAATTCAAACTAAAATTCAGCGGCAATTATACATTACAGGTCAATACTGCAGGTTAATTGGTGCATATAAGTAAAAGCATAGTTAAAAACCTGGAAATACCTCATCAAGTTATAATTTTTACTGTTTTAGGTGTAAGATTTTGAAAACAATATCAACCGGATAACTCTTTGCAAATGTTTATAAATTTTAATCTACGAAAATTTCTCCTCTTAGAGGTTTTATTTGCGTTTATTTTGTTATAATTTCGCAGGTTTTTTGAAAGACCTTAATTGGAGTGATTTTGCCGTTACTGCTTAGTTTTACCAAAATGGGTAGGATGCATTGTGGAACCAGATCATTGATGATGGTATTGCTGAAAAGTATTTCCGTGTAAGTTTAGAATGACGGCTTTGAAACGAGGTAGTGTAAGCCAGCCTTGAATCTTAGAGTCAAATTTCCTTGCAAAATTCTCTCATTTGAAGAGATAGTAGTGTATGAAACTGCCGTGTCAAGTTATGAGACTAAAGGTGAGGCACACCACTGCATTCAATAGTCTCCTCAAAGGGAAGAAAAAGAAAGAAACAATAACATTGTTAAGGTGCGTCCAGATAGGATAAGACCGCCCTAGGTCAGTGAACATTAATCTATATTTTTCTGGCAATGGATCCTTGATCAAAAATCTGTTTGTACCAAAATATAGAGAAACTTTCTAGCTATAAGTGTGCATGTTTTCAAGTTCTTAGCTTTCTTTGTTTTGGAGCTATAAATAAATTTATGAAAATCGACACTTTTTTGCCGTCCAAATAGGATAAGACCACTCTGGATTTTTTGGATTTACGTCCCGTTTTAAGCATATTCAAGCACGCAGTTTACTATAATATGACAAATATCGTAGTTTAAACATGTTTACGCCTATATTTAGAGAAAAAATTTGCATAATAGTAGCTAAGCGAGGTCTTCATATACATGTATTCAAGATGCACACTCATGCATGCACTTTGCTTCCCGTATGAACGGTTTTAATGGGAAAATTTGAGCAATTTGTGTTTAAATGAATGAAGCATGCGTAATTAGACATTACTTATCTAAACCCCACAAAAATTTAACACAAGCGGCCACCAAAATGCAAAATTTTTAGTACCCGTGTGCTGAGGTTTGGTAGTTTTTTATACAAAAGTCACACACTACTGCTTATAAATTTGTCGTTTTGTATCCTGATGTATTAGAAATAAATAAGTGAGTATAGAACTTAAAAAATCAACCTCATAATTTATATACATGATGCGAGCACATGTCATGTATCATTTATTAAGTCCTAATCTGTGTGAACTTTCGTACAATAAATTATTGTAGCATATGACTTATTTATGAAAATATTTTAATCAGCATATCTATAAATATTTTGAACAAATACGCTTAAAACATTGCGAAAATAAAATTTTGAGTCCCATTGTTGTGTCAAGTGATTGCTCAGACCGTTTTGTTGGTCACAATCTGTTAACTGGTCTCAGGTACTTTTTTGGTTTCGTACTTGTGAAAAGTTAATCACCGGTACACTTCAAAAACCCACCAAAATCAACCAAATTTGACTTGTAATTAAATAACATGTAAGCTATTATCATCATTGAAGAAAAACAAGCACATAAAATAGGTTATGAATTAAAATTTTATGATTTTGTATCATGCGCTTCCAAAGTGCATCACACAGACACTAAAATGTTCGCATTTTTAACCCTCCTTGGGACACGATTTTGTGATTTTGTGACAAGTGATTGCTAATTACACATTTTCGAGCTTCGAGCAATAGCTGGCGTCTTTTCATGCACCATGTAATACTTGCGCATGGAACTCCTTTTCGCAAGATTATGCCAACGGAATATGTCAGTCATTTGCTAAGATGGAACAGTGTCACGTACATTTCACTTCGTTCAGTACATATGTGCTGCAAGCTGATTAAACCAACAAGCAGTAATGCTTGGAACATGTACACGGGGGTTTATGAAATCAGTGTTTGGTTTGTGGTGTCGTTATTTATAATAATTCAAGGTTTCTTGTCGCGAAAGAGATTTGCCTCAACCGTCGAACATCTTAAACCGTTACTTAAGCAAGGAATGAGTGTTAAGAAAAATCACTACATTATGGCAGGAATATATTTAGTATTTGCTACATTTGTTTCTGAATGGTATAATTGTGGACTCTCAGCAAACGTTTTATTCATGGAAGATTTAATGTCAACTAAAGAATATTTTTAACATTCTTACAAATTTTATTCAGGTAATCACAATTTTATTGAATTAGTATTGAATTCAATGAGTAAACATGTGAAAAATTCAATAGTTAAAACCACTGGAGTAGGTACCATTCGAGAGGCATACTTTCCCAAAGTCGTAAGTTTTTCTAACAATTTCACTCAAAATTTAGAAATCATTGCGACAAACAGATTGCTGGGGGATGTTGTGATAAATGCGTCTCGAGAGTTTTTACCACTAACAGTCATACACCGCATCGCCCAAAAAGCTATTGTTGAAGACAAACATGTGTGCGGATCAATTCCATATTTTGAGCCATATCGGTTCGAGTTTCAAACATGGGGATCTGGCTCGAAAAAATTGTTTAAGACGCTTGAAGGATTGACTGTAGCAGGATTTGGAGAAAAAAATTAAGTGATATATATTTTCGAATTCTTGCGGCAAAAAATAAAATCGAGTGAGCAAAGATGACTGTGAGCATACAAAAGCCGTTTCCATATGCAATGAGCTCCCATTTAGGCACCATAATAATTTTGCAGCTTTCAGTCTGTACGGTGGCACTTATGATATTTCTCATTGGAATGTTTCTGAAATGGGTTTCATGCAAGGCCATCTCAAAATATGCTCAAAACGCACTATTTAAGGGTTGCCGATCATGTAGGTTTTATGATGCAAAAACTAGAAGAATTCACGTTATATATTAGATTATTTGCATTTACTACAATGTAACGTTACAGCAGAACTGTTTTAAATTAATTATTGATAAACTTTGTTTTGTATTCCATATAATTCCGCTTACAATTAATTTTGGCTACAGTGTTATGGGTTAGAAAAATTTGTAATTAATTTATAATATAATTGTATATTGCCTTCATAAAAAACTTAATAACTCTAATCATAAGTGAATACAACTGCAAAAATTAGAAGTAATCAAACACATTACAATAATGCACTCTGGTGCAATACAAATATGCACTACGCACTGCGAATAATTTGAAAAACCTGTGCTCGTACATAAAACTTATAACTAAACAATCTTCGTGTGTTATAGCTATTTCTTAGCATTATAAATAAATGAAACAAATTTTCCAAAAAAACTTTTTATACATTTCATTTGAACTTATTTGAACTTATATTACTTTGAATTTGACGTACTTAACATGAGTTTTATAAATGGTCTATATTAAGTAAAGAATGAAATATTTGAGTGATATTCTAACTTCCATGTATATATAACAAAACGTAATTCAGTATCGTACATAAAGTTCATTCTTTCAGATGAAATATGTCTCAATTTAAAATACTAAAGCTAAGTTAATTGTTTGAAGGATCAGGAAATCAAGAATATTGAGTGGAGTTTCCTTTTCATAAAAGTTTTGAGATCCAATTAATATTTTTACGTCTCTGCACGCTTTCACGGACAAAAGGTTCTCTTTCATGTAACATCTTTTATTCCCACAAATTTTGTTATTCCATCCAATCCAAGTCGATAGAGAGCTTAGTATTCCTTTACTGATAACGTTAGGTCGTGTAGGGAAATAATAGCCGATTGCCATTAGAGCATATCCATTCAAAACGCAGTAGCCCGTTATTATAATTGCAATCGGGGATGTGGTAGCACGAAGTTTCCCATTAAGAAATATTGTACCAATTGCAATGACAAATGACATCAGCACAGCTTTGAATCTAATAGCGACTTCTTTCTGGAAACAGTCATTTACTAATATTGCATAAATTTCGAGAACTCGATAGGTCAAAAGCCATTTCCGAAATTTTTGACAATAAGCTGCAGAACTTATTGAATTATTGGAATGACCTTTCAACTCTACAAGCAATTGCTTTCCAACCAACTCTAAAGCAATATAGCTTGAAAACATGCCGTCATACAAAACAAAACAAGCTAAAACTGTTGACGCAAAAAAGTCCCATGTTTCAAAAGTAAACATAACGCAGTACAGAATGTTATTAAAGTAAGTAAACTGGATTAAATATTGACTGGCAAAAGTAGAAATTGGCTCAATGTTAATTACAGCAGCTAAAACTCCGTACGAAACACTCACTACAATAGATATCATAGCAATATTCAGGAGAAGTCCTTTCATTAACATTGATGCTTTTACTATTTCTTCCTGAAACAAAGAATTCAGAATAAAACCTAGACTTTTTACGCTTTTCCTTGTAAAATCAAATATTAAGTATCCAATTGATGCTGACAAAGTCCAAAAGCTTATCCGTAGAATTCCATTCCCGTTAATGGGTATAAAACCGTAGTAGAGATTACCAACTAGAAACACAGCTTGTATAAACCGAACTAACAAATGTATCCAATATATAATTTTGAACTTTAAAATAGACCTGGAATTTTCTCCTGAATCCACTATATATTGTTGAGACTTGCTAATTGTGAACAGCTTTGTTTTCCCCAGAATGATTTCAATGAGTTGAAGCTGGATAGCCAAAAGTGTTTTTATTGAGAACTTGGATATAAAGTTTAAAACATATGACTTCATTTTAACAATATTCATGATTTCGAACTCACAGATTAGTATAAAAATCTAAGTGCTTAACTATTTTTGACAAAACCACGTAATGTAATCAACTTGTATGAATGCTTTAACTCTTTGTTGCATATATTTCCGGCTCAGAAGAAAGGATTCTGAAGCGTGTTGGAAGATTCAGCACTAGTAAAAACCCAATTGCACACTTTTTATGAAATTCCACTTGACTATATAACCTTAAATTAGCACAAAAGAACACCTGCAATCGCATAAATGATGCACTGTAATTTGGGTTATTTGACTTTGAACTGTCATTCAGATATATATGCATGCTAGACGATATCGGTAACCTAAATCAGAAGCGTTCGTTGCTCTTCCTGTAGAGCACGTTTGATGAAAGTTAGGTGCGCGTACTCGTAGAACTATTTTAATTTGAATTTAAGTGTGTTAAGCAACACGCTTGCATAAAATTTATCTGATGATTTCTACACAGAAATTCCTCCACAAATGAGTCCAAAATATAGGCAAGTTTTTATTTGTGTTTTGTCTAACGCAGTGTGCATGCAGGATATCCACGAAAACTACTTAGTTACAATAAACAATAGTAAACCTACTATCAAAATCCATGCATTATGAAAAGCCTTGCATAATTTTCATTTGCACCTGGCAAATGCGTGCAAACCAAATGCGTGTGAACGAACCCTAAGAAAGAATAACTCATAGGTAATTATACAGAGAACCGTTACGATATTGTGCATTCATATAAATTATTAAAGTTTCACAAAATTGCAAAATATTCTGAATGGGTGCATATTTTATCAAAAAATGCGAAATTGCTAATAAACACAGTTCTAACTTACGTCTTTTGTACGCCAATTAGTTTCTTTTCTAGAGAGCTTTTGCCCGGAACGAAAACTACTCCGGCTGCCTTAAAGACACTTTCAAAGTAATCGTGACTAGCATGTCATACCGTTCTACATTTCGTATATTTCTAATATGAACTCTAAATAATATATAATTTGAACGAAATTCAGTGCCGTAGTGAATAAAGCTTTATAACACCAAAATCAATCATTTGTAGTTACGCAAACCAAGAAAAAACTAGGTTTCAGTACGCAAGCTGGCCTCCGCTAATTGTCTTAATGAGATCAACGGTAACAAATGTATGACTGGTAACTATTCTCAAATCATTACATACCAACTCAAGCAAAATTTAGAATATGATTTTTTTAAAATTGTTTTGGGGATAACACGAAACACTAGCAAAGCTTCACATGGATTAATATTCAAGTTATGATCTGTCTGAAATTCGAATTTGAAAATCCATCAGTCAGTTTATACTTAAATTTTCCATTTTGGTCGCGTTATGCTTCCCGTTTGAACTCTGAACAATTTATGATGCTTTCTAAATGAAGAATAAATGGTAAAGAAGGACACAAAATTTTTTAACGCGTAATAGGTAAAAAAATTAATGGTATAACTTGAGAAATTTATAATCTTTTTACAGAGAAATTACGAATTCATGATGGATTTTGTCATGTCATGTACTGGAGACAGTATGATAAAGTATCCTGCAGAAATTGGCTTACGTGTATGAACATAAAACTGTAATTAAAGCAATGTGTTATACTTGTCATACTTTTGTCATGCAAGAAGCATGTTCAATAAATAAATATTGGACTTCCAACTGGTGAAAACAAGGATTTTGATATTACACACGTAATTTGGTAGCTTCTTATTAACTACTGTAAGCATGTATAAGTTGTTATGTAGTTTATGTTTCGTTTACGTTTGTCTGTTCGTCTATCTGCCTGCCTGGGGACACGATATCTCCCGTCACCTTTGACCTACTGACTTCAAATTTGACACACGTGCACAGTGTGCACGGTCAAAGGAAAGGACCCTATTGATTTTGGTGTCAGTAGTTCAACGGGGTCAAAGGTCACGAGGACAAACGTAAGGAGAGGTGGTATTTCCAACGCATTTTACATGGAAATTGGTTTCTCTACATGGACCAACGAATGACAATAGATTTTTCGAGTACCTGTGGCCCAATGAACCCAGATGCAGGTCAAAGGTCGAAAAATCTTCACAAAGGGGTAAAGTGATGGAAAATCGTCACAACTGGGTGGGGTGCCAAAACTTTGTCTTAAAGAGGTGGAGAGACTTAAAAAATTACCGCTTACTAGGTGGGGAACGGAAAGTCGTCGTATGGGGTCACAGCTGTCAGTAGTTGTTTGCTACGGGTTTGCACCCAAATAGTTAATACTAATACGCTCAAAACAAAATTTACATCCGCGACTTCCATTACATCATCTCATTCAGTATCTTTTAATATTACCGCACGGGTTCATCAAGAAATCATGTCAGAGGAAACTACGAGTCACTCAACTCTCGCCCTCAGATTAATATCAGATTTGTCATGTTACTTCAAATTGAATAATTCCTCGTGTAAAGTCACCACTATCTCGAGTATGTTGACAGCTTCACAGCATTGTGAAATTTAAGAAAATACAAATGTCATATGGTTAAGACCAGACACAACTTAGAAAATTTATTAAGGACTGATCCACATATTACGTTATCATGTAGGGTAGGTGGGTGGTTGAGCCAATAATAACGATAATGTTAAGTAAATGTAATCTACGTAATGTTAAAGTGATAACGAAGGGGGTAGGTAGGTAAATCATGATTTTTAAGATAACGTAATATGTGGATGAGCCCTAAAAACTGTTAGAATATGTTGACGTGACACTTTTAGATCACCAAAAATATAGTCACCTTCATGACCCGTGAATAATTTCATATTACGTTAGGCAGATATAAACTTTCGATATAACCCAAAAGTATGCCCAAGCTTAAGGAAGATTAATTAATTAGATTAATTCTTTGTAAACATAACGTAATATAATGTATGGTTATGATTCCTTGCAACAATATTTATTGTTACGGTGCACTGTTACCATCCGATGCTTCTACGCGACTGCATTTTTTCATTTTTTTCGCATTTTGTTCATAATGGTGCTAAAATGTCAATTGAGATCCCATTATACGAGTCCTGCGCTCTGTTTAAAGTAGTTTTGAAAATCGGATACCGGTTTGTGCAGTCTAATTTTTTTAGTGAGTGAATATTATCATATTCAAATCATTCAGTGATGATATGCATTCAGTTTGTATTGTACATCGTTTTTATGACGGTGATAAATGATATTCTTAATAATTTCAATTGGAAGAAAGTTTTTTATTTCCTTTTTTGCTTACGAAATATATATATTTGTAGCGACTATTCCACTCCTCAGAATTCCAAAACAGCATGATGGACCCTTGGGCTCTGCGCTCAAGAGTGATAGGTTTATATGTCTGTATTAAATATAGGGCTGATAATTAATAATGCCATTGACAATATGTGTCACACTTTAATCTAAATAAAAGTTACTTATAGGCAGACTTCATAGACAATCTCATATACAAAATCTCCGGAGAGTCAATTAATTTGCTGAAATCGTGTTAATTTTGGCAATTCTCTCAATGAACTTACATATATAAACTTTTAGAATGGATTTACATACGCTATGCAAAAATACCTGTCATTTTAATGGAATTTTATAGGATAAAGTTTAACAGATATAAAGTCAGATAGCAAGATTCTATGAATACAGACATTCCAGAAGCAAATGTAATATTACTACAAAAGACATGAATTTACATATTTTGTGATGCCGTTAGAGATTGCTGTAAATTTTTAATCGGAGTTGTTGCTCGAATTCACAAGAAATTCTAACATTATTTAGTATTAAAACAAAATAGAATATTTGTAAAAAAAATTAAGCGTTACCCTCCTTGAATAAATATTAGCATACCGTAAAATCTGAAATAGACGCCTCTTCGGAATTACGCGCCCCCTTTAATAGACGCCTCGGCGTCTACGGACTAAAAAGTTGACGGAGTAAATAGACGCCCCCCTTTAATACGCGCCTTCCCTTCCAATAGATGCCCCTCAAAAAATTCTGAAAAGAGTCACATGTACTACAATGCATATACGTGCATTTAAATGACCAAAAAATACAGTATTTGATCTCGTCAGCTTTAGATGTGTATTTTTAACACAGATAACATGAAATATTACATAGAAATCTAATTTTTATCTTGTGCATTACGAAGAAGATTTTTCGAAAATTTTGAATGACAAAAAGCTGGCTGAGTAAATAGACGCCCCCCTTTAATAAACGCCCCGTCGTCTACGGTTGAAAAATTCAATATTGTACGTAGACGCCGGGGAGTCTGCTTCAGATTCGATTCTAAGTTACAAGAAACAAAATTCTAAGTTAAAAATTACTCGATTTCGTTTATGCATTTTAACAAAGAATAATGCTTGTGCATTTGTAGTATGTCAAAGTCTTGAAATGTCATAAAAAGTAAGCATTATGGAATTATGGTTAAAAAATTAGCTGACGAGATTTGGTCATAATGGGTCATATGAATTGTTATGGCAAAGAATGTCCTTAGGTAGTTAGGTTAAGCTTGCTATGTCCTCATTGCAAAGACATCAATGCGTATTTAAAGTGGTAAGCCACCAACTTCTGCCATGGCTCTATTGGCCAACTACTTAACGGGAGTTTTCGTTGCTCTTTTCAACTAGTGTATCAAATTAGTCCATATCCATGTGAATGACCTCTTGCAAACAAGGATTTTTAAAAACCATGCACTTGCCTAAAACATTGCTGTATTATCATTTTAAATATATTTTAAGGTGTCTCATAAAATGATGTCTTTGATGTATATATATGTAAATAAATAGATAATATCTAACTTTTAAATTGTCTCTACTAAATTTTAAAAGTTGTTCCAAAATGAATATTTATAAACATTTTTATTTGCATGATTTTACCATATTTCCCTGTAAGATTGAATATATAATTTCCTTGTAAAAATTGAATAAATTATTTATAATCAAAATCTTTTGACTCAAGATCGTAAAAAAAATTAAAAGAGGCGATGTGATTACATTTCACAACAACACCTAATCAAGGTGTCCTTTTCATCGCTTTAGATTTTCCATACTTGAATATGGCAAAATAAAATTCCGTTAATCTTGTTGACTTCAAAGAAATTTATTTAATTTGGCAACTCGCATGTAATTCAGGTCTATTTACCAAGATTATTGAGTGGGTTCCCGAGTCAAATTTTTCCCGTACCGTACCTTCAAAACCGAGAAAATCTGCCAATCTGTTTTGCTGATAAACCTGGCATGGGAAAATCCTTTTTGTTAGCAAAGCTTTGCTGCAACGCAAGGCTCAGTTCAGTAACAAAGTTATAGTTTCTGTGAAATTTTTCGACTTATTCCCTAATGGCCCTTTAGAAGATAATCACATTCACGATTTTAGTAAAACGATTTTGCAAAAAATTATGCACAAGATCTCCGAAAATGGGGTTAGAAGAAATCTGATTTTCCAAATACTGCAGTCTCATGTTCACGTTACTCATTTTTTATTGATAGCTTTGACGAAATTATCTATCGCAACTACCAATTGGGACTGATCAACTAAAATCGCTGACACACAAAAGAGCCCTTGGAACACTGGCTGATTGACCAACACAAGAGGGATTCAAATCGTTGCCACAACTCACCTTCACAAACAAGAACAAATGGAAAAGGCCCTATGAACATATTTCCATTTGCGAGATTTGACAATTTACAATCGTTGGAAGCATTCCCGTGCAAAAATTCAATATTCTATACAACAAAAACCCATCTGCGATTTGCTCGCAATCTGGTTTCCTATATAAAATTGCATCCTCCATAATTGCACTCTCCATGTAGTTGCAGGTCTATTCCTCGACCTTCGTTTTTCCCTGCATTTATACCTCTCTTTAATTGCTTTTTATATAATTGCGCCTCTTTATTATTGGCATATGCTGATTTTTTCCTTCTCATTTAAATACGATACATGAATTCCCGGCTTAAACTTCATTGTCAACTGCTGTCATGGAAAATGGGAAAAAAGCAAATAAGATGGGACTAAATTTGGACTATTTCCCTTATTTGACGGTCTTTTTGCATTGTTGACAGCAATGTAAGCAACATTTTGTCATCAAAAGCATGTAATTTGTAGGCAGCAAAACTGTTTGGGTTAGATAATAATTGCATGAAAATGGCTTTCCCTTGGAGTTCAATTATACAGAGGTTCCACACTATTATTATTTTTGCGGTGAGTCAGTTGGTTGTACAAGATGGGGTTCATCATATAATTGAAAGAAGCATTTCAAAAAATTATTTATCAACATTTATTTACTAACAACTCATTATACGTTTTTACGAAATATAATTCTTATGGTAAGTGCTACGTGTCGATTTATTTTTATAAGCAATACATATGGAATATTTAGTAAGCCATAATCATTTATAAACTCATATTGTACGGATTATTCATTCTTGGCTATAGAGGCTCTGTTATTTTTAAAACTCAAGCTTTCAGTTTGCTTTCTCAGACTTATATTGTATGTTAATTTAATAACTTTTGAAAAGCTTCAAAATATTTTATTGACACGTTTTGGCTTAAACCGTCTTCTTGTTGGCCTATTTAAAAGATATTAAAAGTTTACAGTATTTTCAAGCATACGTGAGTCACAATCTCACAATAATAAATACAACCATTCGCTCATATGCGTTTAAGTCTTGCTGATGCAAACCACTGAATTTGCTAATATATATGTCGACAATTGATCACCGTTCCATGAATCTTTAGCATAAGAATTTTATTTGTCATTGATTTTATTTTGTGTGATGTATTTTGAATGTATGTATGCGTGGTTTTGGTCTTGTTGCATCATATTTTAGGAGCGAGCAGCAAGCCAAGAAAGAAAGAAGAAGACGAGCGAGCTGGCAGTCGGCAGTTTGCAG
>JAQIXX010006390.1:0-12298 GCA_034700605.1 Willowsia nigromaculata
GTTAAAAAGTTCCCTATCCCCGTTACTCCCCCCAACCGCACCCACATGTCCATCATTACTATCATTACTATCCTCATCCTCCTCATCCACATTTTCCCGAACCCTCATCTCCTGATTATTCAGTATCTGCCCTTGAACCGCAGGCCCAGGTGACTCCTTCGACGAACTGACCAGATCCGGTTCGCTCCTCCTCTCTGAAGACGACTGCTCTCCACTCGATGAACTAGGTGAGCTTACTGGTTCTGAAGTCAAATCAAACCACATCTTTACACACCCATTAGAAAACCTACAATACCTCAAATAATTTTAAAAAACTCACTAGCTTCCGCCTCATTAGTGAGGTCCCCATCACTCTCCAGTTTACTGACACGCGACTCACTACTGCTATCACTGCTCACGACGGGCTCCTGGTTCTCAGACTCTGACATTTTCCCCACGCCCGTGTTACTCCAATATCAACCCGAAATCACGATAAATCAGTTGTTTATTATCCGCATTTAAATCCTTTCCATAGCAGCGGTTTCAGGAGGACCTGTGTAAAGACAAAGACGTGATATTAAACTCCACCCAAAAAAGCGCACCCCAAAAAAACAATCTCAAACTCACCCAAAAAAATTTTTTATAACAAGAGACGTTTCAATTAAAATTACAAAATTCACGTTAAAAAAATCACAAACGCGTTTAACAGTTAAAAAAATACACAGAGACTCCCCAAAAAAAAACTAAGCGGTCAAACTCTTAAATCATTCCCTGTAACAATAAACAAAAAAACTCGGAATCAACTCACCCCGCGTATCGCAGACCCCTTAACCTGGGGCTACTCGAACAGACTCGATGGCAATGACACTTGATACATAAACGTAAACAAAAGTCACCTGGGTAAACAAGACCAGGTGGCACATGACTTTCCATGAAAAATAAAATCATGTGACGATTTTGACGACGGACTTTTTATGATTTTTAAGAGTTAATTAATTGTCAACCGATAAGTTTGATAAAAAGTGGAGGAACCCCCTTCAGGGATGAGCACTAAACAGCGTGTCCAATCCATCGAGACATGAGATGTCGCTTCTAACATCGTTCAGTAACCTGTTCAAAGGTCGCTACTCCCTCTTGGCGAACACGATCACTGGAGCGATACTCTTTATAGTTGGGGATACCATCGAGCAGCGGTTGGAGGTCAAGGCTAAAACGATACCGGAGTTTGACAATGCCAGATTGAGTAAGAAACTGGAATTTAATGTGAATTTTATGAAACGTAAACTTAAATTGTTTTTTGAATCCCTTGAATAGCGAGAATAGGACTGATAGGCCTCAGCGAAGGACCTACCCACCAGATATTCTACACTTATCTTGATAAGGTAAGGTCTAAAGTCACACCCAAACTATATTTAACCATTACAGCAATTAAAATATGAACGAATCCCCCCTTCAGTTCCTCCCAGGAAAAACAGTAAAAACAGTAGCGAAGAAAGTGCTAGCAGACCAACTGATAGCCTGCCCGCTGTTCAACTTCCAGTTCTTCATGGGAATGAGTCTCCTCGAAGGCAAGGATCTCACGCACTGCTGGGGAGAGTTCAGGAAAAAGTTCCCAACCGTGTATATCGTCGACTGGATGGTGTGGCCGCCTTGTCAGGCTATCAACTTTCTACTAGTCCCGAACAGGTTCAGGATCCTGTACGTTAACGGGGTGACTGTCGCTTGGAACGTGTTCTTGTCTTATATGAAGCACTATGTGAGTTCATGAATTAATTTCAAAATGTAAAAAACCCCACATATGACCGATTATTAACCTCATGACTCTTCTCAATTTCAGGACCAGCACGAAAACAACCAATGAGTTCGTTACTTTAAAAAAAACGTGTACATATTTTATTTACAAATACAAAAAGAAAGCATCCATAAATTAAAAATTCAAGAGAAAAAATAAAATCCTGTACAAATCTAAAACTTAGACTAGTAGTAAAAACACTAATTTCCTAAACTAAACTACGAGAACCCAGCTGTATTTCCTCCCGCCAGTACAATTGGACATCCAGCCTGAACGTGCTCGTAAACCTGGGTCTTGAGGTTCTGGACAGACTCCCTCAACTTGACGAGCACGTTCCCGAGCTCATTGTTCTCCGTCTTCAACTGCTTCACTTTGTCTTCTAGCTTTGCGATCCTCTCGAGCTTCTTCCTCCGGCATTTGCTTGCTGCGAGGCGGTTCCTCTGTCGTTTTCGTTCTAGTTTTATCTTTTCCTGTTGGTATGGAGATGGAATGGGGGATTAGGTTACTTGTCTAATCAAATATTTTAATCAATTTAAAAAATCAAAATATTATGAACCAACCTGAGAAACCATATCAACCGGAAGAATAGACTTCCCAGCCCCAACACTACTGTTATCCGAGAAACTCGAGTCATCCTCATCATCACTGTAACTGTCAGGCACTGTCTGAGGCTCCTCCTTCACGACAACGTTACTAAAATCAACGAACCCAGGGTTCTTCCCATCCCTGTAACTACTCGCGTTGCTACTCCCCTCCTCAACGACAGAGCTCTGAACACTATCCTGATCGTGCAACTGCTTCAACGCGTGCTCGAACCCCTTCGCGTACAACTCCTGCTCCTCGGTAACGTTCTTGGGAAAAAAGACACTCGGGGTCTGGAGAACATTAGGGTTCGTCGTGCTCATGATCAACCGATCCAGATCGGGAGTGGACAACTTGAGCATCTGGACGTCAGGGGAGCTAAGAACATCTATGACCCCAGGTGTGTTCACAGAGAACGCCCTCGGCCTCTTCGCGTTCGTCAGGTCCAGCGTCATTTTCCTCTTCAGATTCGACACGTTCTGGTGCTGGGGCTGCGACACTGGAGTCTGCTGGACCATAGTAGTAGGCACACAAGTCGTGTAAACAGTTGTCTGCGGTTGCTGTTGGGGCACGTTACCTCCCCCCGTGTAGTTCGGTATATAGCTCATCTTATCGCTACTCTGATCCTCCTGGTAGAATACCCTATCGTCCTGGATGTCTAGGAGATCGGTGAAGAGAGGGATACTGTACTCGTACGATATGGTAGTCAAATTATCCATACGTGATGATGATAATACTCTAGCAGCTCATCCCTGGACGCTGAAGAAAAACTCACTCGTCACGTACGTTCGTGATTAACTTAACGTATTGCACAGCTTCTAGAACTTTTTGAACTCAGAGAGAGAGAGATCTTCACAGGTCTAGTCACTTTAGTCAAATGAGTCATGCGTTCCTATCAGCGTTACTTTTAGTACCATGATCCCCATAAAACTCCAACTCTGTCGAGTGCTTAGTTGGGGTGTATCATTGCATGGGGAGGATACGAGACGGATGAAATTACGGAATTTAGCAACGCTCTCATTGGCTGAAAGAGTTAGCGTGTCTGGGTTTGGGGTTTTTTTTACGATCCCAGCTTTTAGAACTTGAATGTTTGTCGTGGGTGGGTATTCTTTTATATGGGGTTTTATACTGAAGTAACGTACATTCCGAGAAACTATTATCCTGTTCGTGCAAACAAGCGCGACATCCTGTATAGATAGCCAAAACATGTACACGGGGGTGGAGAGTGTTGCTTCGGGTCTCTAGTACTTTTTTTGATACAATATTATGGTCATTATCACGAATTCATCCGTGATACCAAAAAAACTAAAAAAGAAGATTACCCACCCCCGCCCATAAAAGACCCCACCACCAAACCCTACAAAAACAAAAACATTACTCACCAAAAAAAACCAAACGAAATTCCGAGAACTCTCATTTCCCCAAATGAACTCATCGCCAGATATGCATACTTTATTAAAGCATGTTAAACTGTACAAAGAACATTGAATAAAAAAAAATCAGCGAAAACTTATCGTCGAAGTAGAAGCGAAATTCTCGAGAGCACACGTCACCGTTTTTTCGCTGTGCTCTCAACCTACTTTCTGAACAAACGCTTTTGGATTACGTAATCGTTTTTAGATGGTCAAGGAGTGTGTTCAATGGATGCAGATGAGGAAAACCAGAAAATATAATGAGCGAACGCTGTTAGATAAAAATTCAATGTTTTTTGCAGTATCATCGATAAGGATACACTGGCTGGCGGTTGATAAGACCTGAGTGTCTGCTCTTTTGGAGGTTCAATATTATGCGTATGAAGCGATCAGAAATACTTCAAACTTGAGCAGTTAAAATAGGGGGATAGTCACGAACGACGAGTGAATATAAAAAACTCATTTTAGAGTCGTCATTGAAGTCAGAACAGAATGCTAACGATAAGACACAACGTAATGACGTCATCACTCTCTCGATGTGAAAACGTTTGAGAACGCTGCAGCAGCGGTTCTGAGAGCAGGTGCACGTGATGCTTAAATTGAAACGTTTACACTAAACGTTTGTGATTTTAGCTTAGCACACGTAACAATAACGTAAACATGGACGAGAGATGATTTACAGTTAAATTGTAGAATGATATATATATGAGCTCAAAAGGAGTTTGCAGTTGCAGATATTCAATTGTCGCGTTACCCCCGTATGTACGGATACCTGTCACATCGGATGGTATCCGGTCGTTAGCTAATTCGATTTCGTATGGTGGATTCGGAGTGGGTGAAAGCTTCCCAGGATATTATTTGATAAGAGAAATTAACATTAATTCTTCTACTAGAACCGTTACAAACACGAATCTCAAAAGGCACCACTTCTAACTAATCGCTACTGGAGAGACTCAAAAAATGCAACGCTAATGAAATCCGTATAATAAATTACCAAAAAAATCACCTAAATTAATGTGATTTGGTTAAAGGATTACTCTTTTTTAGACAAAACAACAAACCTACAATTTATGAGAGAGAACACAGTCGCGATTCTGTAGAATGAACCGTTGTGTCATGTATGCCAACTAATTCTCAAATCACCCCATAACACAATCTTTTCAAAACAGCTATGAAGTTAACGACATCGAGTCTCTTTCAATATGTTATCCTCTGAGTTTCCCAATAACGTTCTTCCTTAAAACGATCTCATCCCACCACACTACTCCCGAAAAAACTCCAGAATAATCCCGTTTCGTAGGATGCTCAGAAACTCGCTGGGAAGAATGAATGACCCCAACATGCAAACATAGATCTGGGATGCAATAGTACGAAATCAAATACGTAAAATAAGTTACCAAATTAGCTAAATTAAATAATTCGATTCGCATAAAATGATTATTCTCTTTAGATAAAACAGCAAACCTACAATTTATGAGAGAGAAGACGAGTCTATGGGATATCCTGTGAGTTTCTCAAGATCACTTTTCCCAAACGATCTCACCTCACCACACTACTCCCAAATCAAAACTCCAGAAAAAATGCAATTTATAAAAAATGCTCAGAAACTCGCTGGGAAGAATGACAACAATATACAAATGTTAGGATGAAAGTGAACAGATTAGTTTAAAAAAATCAACGATATCCGTGTAATAAATTCAATAAGTCGACTTGAAACGTGAAGCAGGGTTGGTCATAGTTCACACACGTCATTTCCCAGCAAGTCTTGAATTCCCCGAAACGGAACAACGGAAGCCTCGAGTGACCCCGATTTGCAAAATCTATACCGATTCTTAAAAATCCATTCTGAACGGAAAACGATTCATGATTTATAGGAACCTCCCTAGAATGGGTGTGTATTGAAATCATCCCGTGTTTTAGAGTTTACTTCACCCAAGACTATAAAAAAAATGATTAAAATGCTACTAAACTAAACTTAAATTCAAGTGTATTCAACATAACGGGTTATCAAACGTTAAAAACAATTGAAGAGATTGAAGGGAAATCATACAATCACGATAAGTGTGGAAATCGAAGGGATCCGTATTCACGCGATGACACAATTCAATTTACAGTACAAAAAACGAATTCAAACGACTGGTAGCGTCAATTTTTCCACACGAGAACGTACAAAACAACCTGTCACTTCCTAAATTTCCCCCTCAGCTAAGAATAAATACCGTTAAATATTGAAGTAAAGAAGTCTGTTCCTGTTATTTGTATTCACAATAACCAACCGGAAGCATGTTATTTTAAGAAGATGCAGCAATCCTAAAACACTAAAGAACTAAACGACCCGAAGCGAAAATTCATCATTCAGAATTTACTGAAATTGTAAATCATTCATCATTCCTCCATCATCATGGGTGAAATAAAAGTCAAATTTCATCGGATTAGAATTCAAACAAACTTTGAATGAAATTGATTTCTCATCAACACACCAACTTACAATCATAACCTAACGTTATCGACTATAAATTACTTAACAATTTCGTATCTACTACTACTCCCAAAGACTAGATCCAGATGAATATAAATCACCACAGAACCCCCAACAAACTACAAACTATCAAACAACCTCTCAAGATCTAAAATACACACAACATCTATCATTTCATGGAAATCTCTCCACAACGCTACAACAACAATTCCTAACTAACCCCGACTTCAAAAATCCTCTCAAAACATCAACGATTCCTCACATATACCCAAAAATACTCCTAAATCCCCTAAACCCAACTCCAACCCAACAATGAATCCAAAACACACACCCCATTTTTTATACAAAAGAACCCTAAAACACCGACATTCTTTTATTTAAAACGAAGTTAAAAAAAAGTTACAAAAAAAATCCAGTAATTTTAATCCACACTATTTACAAAACACAACGGCAATAATTCCATGTACTCAGGGTAGCGTCTCTCCTTTGCTGATCTGCAAATTGAAAAGTCTCTTTAAAAAAACACGTCAAAACGATTAACAAAAATTAAACCCAAACATAATTTTTAAAACCACTAACCCAAGCCTCAAGATACTCAATCTTCCTCTCCAACGAACTCAACCTCTCGTTCAGCATCGCCAACCTCGACCTGCAGCTGAGATCTGTTGAAAAAAAACCCAGATTTAAAACCCCAATTAAAAATCACAGAATATTAAAAACCCCAATTAAAACCAAATAGTAAACTAACCAAAACTATTGAGAAAATCACAAATCCGCTTAATACTCCCAGTGATAACCTCAATATACTCCCTATTAGCCCAGTCCTGCTGAATCTGCTTCTGGAAATCCTCCTGAACGACAACGACAGACGAGGGCGTCGACGACCCAGACGAGTGGTTCTGAGGAGGATGCATCATCATCGGACCGTGGTGACCTCCAGGGTGACCTACTGGGTGGGGGTGCTGGCCGTGGTGGTGTGACATTTTTAGACAATATGCTTTTTTGGGAACTTTGTTTTCGTGGATGTCACATAAATTACATCGTCTAGTTTTTAGAACTACAATTTTTGAAGCTATTTGAAGTTGTAAACACTGTCTCAGATGTTCTGTGATACAAATTTAGATAGGTACAGTACATCTTGTTGCTTCCCGTGATTACGCATACTCGCTGTTTCTGTGAAAAACGGGGTGTTCTCGTGCATGGGGTCGTTCATTGATGGTTTTATGTAACTATTGAATGTCAGTTTTTAGGAGCTCTATTTTAACTTTGTACCTCTCCACAATCTCATGAATGAAATCTTAAAATGCCCCACAACCAAAACCAACTGAACAGCCCCATAAACAAACTGAAAGCTCATGTAACACACTACTCTCATCATCATCATCATCATCATTAAATCCCCATCTCAACAAGACTCTCAAATCTTACGAAACCAAACATTAAAAATCACTCAAGATTCTCTAAAACATTATCCATGGAGACGCATACTAAAATATAAAAATCCAACACATGACAAGAATCTAAACCCACCTGCAAAATAAAGCATCAAAGAAAATCCCCAATTAAACCCCAAAAGAAAAACTACAATTAGCCCCAAAAAATAATTAACAAGTAAAAAAAAACGATGTCTCAAGGCCCCAAAAAACATAACTACACAGTAGCTAAAACGCAAAAAAACCAATACCCACAAATTAGCAGCGTAAGATGAATAATTATGCAAATTTAAACTACCGCATTCACAGAGCAAACCTAACACAAAGCAGAACCCAAAAGAGAAGAAATAAATTAGCACGCAAACAGCAACAAACCTCGCAAAAAAACACAATAATTAAAGCATCGGCATATAATTAAATTAGCATCCAGAGCAAAAACAACCCAATCGAATGCATACACACGATCCCAAAACGATCACGAATGCAAAATATCAAAACTAGATCAGAAAAGAAGATCCAGAGAGTGAAACCTCGTCTCCAAACAAACTCATCAACACAAGCCCCCACACACAAGAAAGCGAACCAAACTATCCCATCAACTGTCAAAAAAACAAGAAGCGAAAGAGAGAGAAAACCCCAAACAACACATCTGGCAGAAGAACATTTTTCTCACAAGAGAACACAGCATCCTGTCCCCCAAATAAACTCTCCCGAAGTATCATATCCCCCACACACGAGCAGAGCAGAACATCCACCCGCATCCGTCAACACGAAAAAGAAGTACCCAAAAGAAGAAGAAGCCATCTCGAACAATGAGTCATTGAAAAAAGCTCCAAAAACTCCAACAAAACACAAACCAGAGAAATCGCTTTGCATCGTTTTTACTCAACTGTGACAATAATCAAACAAAACTGTCCTGTTTAGGTTAAAAAACCGCAAACCGTCTAAACGCACAAAATTGGAAAAAATTAACAAACAAAACAGGAAGTGTAGTTTTAAGATAGCAACACCACAAAGTTTTGTGTTCCCCACACAAGGAAAAAGCTTCTCCAGAGACGATAAAGTGAACAAACGCGAGATCCCAACTGTCCAGATACAAACTACCCAGCGATGTGATCAAGTCGAGAAATTACAAAAAATCATGTCAACACCCCAAGACTCACCAAAATCCCCACCCCCAGCCCCCCGCCCCCCACCATCCACAATCTGCCTCATCTCCTCCCCAATCTCCATCCAACCCCCGAATAACAACACAACCCCATCATCCCCAACGACATCGTCAACGGGAACGTACTCAGGCTCCAGGGGACTCAGAAGAATGGGATCAGTGAAGAAGCAGCCGTTTTTCATGAGTAAGTCGAATAAATTATAATTCCAGAAATATATTAACCCTCTCAGCAGCAGCAGCAGAGAGCACAAACATGCATGTAAAAAAACCGTAACAAAAAAAACGCGTAGAGAGAAAAAAAGAGAAAACTACACTCCACACAGTACAGTACACCCAAGAAAGCACACACCCTTTCACGAACAAACACAATGTGAAAACCCTTCAATACACAAACAATTAAAAAAATTTACTTAAACTAAAAATCCCAACCCGCTTGTTCCACAATGAAACGCACAAAATCGAGAAACTTGTTAACGTGACCATGTGACCTTCATCATCCCCTCCAACTTAAAAACGCACAAACATAAATTAGAATTAAAAACCCACCCCCTCAAAGGAGAAAATAATGTTCCACTGCATAAGCAGCAGCAGCAATTTAATCCCTCTACCCCCACCCCCACTCGCAAACACATCCCCATCCCAGTCGACCCACCCCCAAGGTCAGAGCTCAGTAACGCTAAGCCCGTCGCTAATGAACCCGTTCTCCTCCTGGTACAGCAATAACTCGTTGGGGAGCTACTATAACGCGATAGGGTTCTCCAGGAGTGACATGAAGCATGTTTTTCCTGGTAAATTGTTAATTGATTAGAGGGTGGAGCTTGTGTTTATCATGGGGTGGTTTGTAGAATCATTTTGTATTCGTTGTTACAGATCTCCGGATACAGTTGATAGACCAGCTGAAAACGCTGGACACCCGCCTGGAAACCCAAGTCCAGCTGACAAACGAGATCCAAGAGTTCTTCAAGAAACGGGCAGAGGTCGAGATGGAGACGAGCAGGGCGCTGGAGAAGCTCGCGCGGAACCTCAACACCCGACACAAGGAGATCAAAGCAAAGTGAGTAGCCTTTAAACTTAACACAGACTTTATACTTGAGTGCTAAAAACTGACATTAAAATTCACACCTCCACAGACGCGACAGCTCCTCAACATCAAGCGCATCCTCAACAGCGACCCCCCTCCTCTCAACATCCCTCACCCAATCGCAGTCATCAGGCCAGTCTAGTCTCCAGCCATGGACAGTGTTCAACTCGCAGAGCAGCCTCAGCGTCTGCTGGCAGCAGTTGATCAACGACACCAAAGTCCAGAGTCAGAACCACGCAGTCCTCGCCGATATCTACAGCACAGAGATCACACAGCGACTCCAGTTTGTCAGCGAGGACCTCCAACGAATCTACAAACAGGTGTGTACTTGATTTCTAACTTTAATTAACTCCACAAAGTCCAAAAAGGTAACCGCTTTTAAAAACCCGCAGTGCCGCGAGATAGGTCTCGAAGCCCACGAAGAGCTCCTCAAGGTCCTCCACGAACTGCACACGTCAATGAAGACGTACCACACGTACCAAACAGAGACGCGTATAGCAGAAGCGAAGCTGAAGCTAGTCGAAGCGCAACGCTCAAAGCTGGAAACCCAGATCCCAAAAGAGAAGCTGGAGAAAAGCAAGAAACTCAAGTTGGTCGAGAAGGAGGTCCAGAAGCGGATGCACAAGTTTACAGACTCGAGGTTCAAGAGCCAGAAGGCGAAAAACGAGTACATCTTGTGTATGGACGCTGCGAACGCTGCCGTTCAGAAGTATTTCATGGAGGATCTCTCCGACCTCATTGATGTGAGTGTTCATTAAAGCGGATGTGTACTTGAATTAAATCTAAAACGCATGAAAATATTTTTCAAAAACAATAGTGCATGGACCTCGGGTTCTACGAGTGCGTCACCCGCTGCTTCAACATGTACGTAAGCAGCCAAGACCAGATCCGCAAGTCCCTCCAGAACAACATGGAGAACATGAGCAAGTGCGTCAGCTCACTAGACGCTCGCCTAGACAAACAGAAATTCCTCGAATCCCACAACACGGTGTTTGCGCTTCCAAAGAAATTCGAGTTCGTCGCACCCTCATACCCAAACAACAAGAACACTGCGTCAATCGCTGAGGAGGTAAGTAGCAAATCATACAAACGAGGAAGTACAAAAACGATCAATATTTTAATTTCCTCAAATACTGCACACAGGAGTTCACACCAGACCCACCAGAGATCGAGACTTCCGGGTTCATCCGCCAAGAACTGGAGCAGCGTGTCTACCAGTTGCACAAGCGTTTGGAAACGCTGAGGATGGAGAGTGACGAGTTGTGGAAGACTCTGGAGACCGCAGAGAACAGTTTGCTCGAGATGATCACGGCGAAGGACTATGACACGTGCTCATTCTTCATCGAGAGGGGGAACAGGGCGGAGAGGAGCGAGTCGGGGAGGGATAAGATGCGGAGCGATAAGCAGGAGACTGATGAGTTTCATCTTAACGTTAGTTGCTCATAATATTGGTGTGTTAATTAACTTATCAGCGTGAAAATTAACAAGAATACAAATGACTTTACAGAAATTCCGAGACTACATGCTCACGATGAACAGGATCTCCCGCCTCCAGTCAAAATACGAACACATCCGCAAGACCCTAAAAACGAGCGACCCGACAGGGACCAGCGTCCCCCCACTAACATCCTCCTCCGCCGCAGCCGCCCTCGCCGCCTCCACCCGCCAGTACAACAGACGCAAGCGAATCGGCCAAATCCAAAAGTTCACAAACACGAGACTATTCGGAGGCTCCCTCGAGGAGTACCTGGAGAAAACCAACCAGGAGATCCCGCTAATCATGAAGTCTTGCATCCGAGTGATCAACCTGTACGGACTCCACCACCAAGGGATATTCCGGGTGAGTGGGAGTCAGGTGGAGATTAACAACTTTAAGGAGGCGTTCGAGAAGGGGGAGGACCCGCTAGCGGATGTTAACGACGCCAGTGATATAAATAGTGTTGCGGGGGTGTTCAAGCTGTATCTGAGGGAGTTGAGGGAACCGCTCTTTCCTATCTGCTACTTTGAGCAGTTTATGGAGTTGGCGCGTGAGTGTTTTTGGGATTCTATATACTAACTTGATATATCAATGAGGTTTTTCATAAAATTTCGATCTCCCAACAGAACTGGACTCGAACAACGTGTTCATCACCCGAATGCGCGACCTAGTGCGCTCCCTCCCCCGCGCCGTCTTCATCGTGCTCAGATACTTGTTCGCGTTCCTCAACCAGTAAGTACACAACAAGTCTAAAACAACCCAAAAAAAAAACTTCCAAATGAACTAACGACTAATTCCCCCCCAAAACAGCCTCTCCGAGTACAGCGACGAGAACATGATGGACCCATACAACCTCGCAATCTGCTTCGGCCCAACACTAGTCCCAGTCCCAGAG
>JAQIXX010006391.1:0-12296 GCA_034700605.1 Willowsia nigromaculata
CAAACTTATTTCATGTACTCAGCGACATCCATATTGTGTAAATAAATAAATGTCTTCTATATTGGTATTCGATTTCTTGAATGTAGATTTTTCTAGCCACCATGGTTACTCTATGATTTAAATAGGCTTCTGCAGTTATGTGAGCATTGAAGGGTATATCAAACCCTGTGAAACGGACAGGGAAAGTATGATTCATTTTGTGAAGAGAAATGAAATACAAAATTTTAAACTTGTTAATGCCATAATATTGAACATAATAGTATACCACAAAACTTGAATCCTTGGACTTAAAAAGTTGAACGCATTACCACGAATGGTGAAAATTTTAGAAACCATTAAAACGGAAGAAAATTATATGTGAGCTCAATGCATTTAGAATTTCAGAACTTGTGATTTGTTAAGTAGACACTCGTCAGGTTTCAGGTAGTCTGATCATATTTCATACGCATTATATTGCAATTACTTAAAGTATTCAAAATTATGCGCAAAACTTCGATGAGTACATTTTCATGAAAACACAATCAGAATAATGTATCAATACATTATTTAAACACTCAGTCAATAATTAGTCAAAATTCTCCTCTTGTTATCGTTACGATCGTCGTCGTCAGATAAAATCCTAGAGAGTACAAAAAGGGGGAGAAATTATTTTGCAAGTATAGGAGGAATGAGCCAAAGCTAAGATGTTTATTGCGAATTTATTTCTTATAACGTATACATCAACTAAAGTTTAAACAAAATAAATGAATGGGAAATTAATACTTGCTAGACTGACAGCGAATATGAAACTTTTGTATTTCAAGTTTGAGTACGTTAGTTTCCTAATTTCCCGACTTTACTTCTTCGTTGGATACCCCACAATAGCAAGCAGTTCTATGAATTAAGAGAGCTGGTGTCAAACAGATTTTAAAATAAACTACTTGTAGATTTTCTCCCTTTGGAACAATTTGTTAACTTTAGATTGTAGTAGAATTAAAGTTTCCACAAAATGATGATACAAATTTCAATAATTTTACAATAACGACATGAAATTTTTAGGCTTAAATAATTTCTTGTTTGGTACGTTATATTTTTAAAACTGATGAAAATTCCAGGAAAATAGAAGGAAATGTCAAGCCAGTGTCATTGCATACACGTATAAAAAGGACTAAAAGCTTTTTGATGAAAAGAGAACGAAAGTAGTGAAATGTGAATGAGTGAACACACAATCAAACTAAATTACGCAGAATGTTAGCTCTCTTCACTAAGCATAACTGACATACCAAAAACTTATAATCTTAGTAATTGTTCATGTGTTGTTTATTGTGACTAAAATAAAAATGATGTGAGCAATTACGCAAGATGTGGTGACACGCCGATTGAGCGGAAACTAGATGGTGTTTATGAAATCGGTCTTAGCAAATTCAATGGTAATAGTCTAATTCCCAAATGCAAAAGTTGAACGGCGCCAGAGCATTATGAATAGAAGAAATAATGCATACTCCAATATATCAGTAATGTGTTATCAATACCAGTAGTAATACATTTTTATGTGCTATTCGAATTGCGAAAGGATAATATGCTTTAAATATGATAGTAGAATAATAATTTTCACCATTTTGTTTATATGGGAATGCGGAAGCCGATGGAAACAGTACGACTCGTGTTCTAATTCGCAGAAAAACACAGGCTTCAACTATTACATACTTCAAAATCGCCCAAAGAAATGTCCATTTATCTATTTACAGCATATTAATGTTTACTAATTGGGATATGGCATAAAACCAACGAAATGATTGAGTAATGTTAGTGATAACACATTACTGATAGCTTGGAGTACGCATTATTTCTGCTATTCATAATGCTCTGATGCCGTTCAACTTTCGCATTCTGGAATTTGACTCTTACCACTGAATTCGCCATGGCAGAATTCATAAAAACCAGTCAGTCAAATGAAACAAACCTCAACCAGCTTTTCTATACATATCGCTACGTCGGACACAGTACATGTTAATAAAACCAACAGTATCTCAAATCTGTGTTGATTCATTACATGTACATAATACAATACGATCCCTCCATATATTCGGGTTTCTCACTTTGGCAAATACCCTAGAAAACGAGAACCACAGATCGTGTGTGGAAGCAGTTTCCTTTCAGGGTTTCATCTGTTCGCACCAAGTGAAAGTTCTCAGTTCTCACTTTCCTTTGAAACATCACAATTTACCCCAGTTATTTCCTTTTTTGGATTTGTACTCAATAAACTTTTCAAAACCCCCCATCTTACCATCCAGGTTTATTACAGTTTACTAACATAAATTGTCCTTATAATGATGTCACCGTTTCAACTTTCACTTAACGAAAGTTTGAACTACTCTGCTTTAAGTGAATGGCAACGATTTCAGTTATCCGAAGCTAAATCAGTGCAAGAGGCTGAATGTTATCTCAAAATGTGGTCCAATTTTACCAACGACGACGCAATATCTGGTGAGTAATCTATTTTTTTCAATTGCCAAGCCAATCATTATTATAAAGTATTAATTAGTGTATTCAAAAAAATTCGTTGATTTAGGAGCATTTTGCAATGCAATATGGGACAAAATATATTGTTGGCCACCCACTCCAGCTGGATTCGAGATAACAAGACTTTGTTCAGAAGTATTTCCCCAAGAGCACTCTCATCATTCATTTCGTCTGGAAGGTTCATGATCCCATATTCCAAAGTTTTTCTTTCTGTTTCTAAAGGCATTTTTATTAGCCATGGAATTGCTGAAATGCACTCGACTTCATTTGGAGTGAAAAGGACACTTTAATTGGATAATTTTTTTTCTTAAAATATTAAAGGCAAGGCATCACGAACATGTCTGGATACTGGCAATTGGACTCGACAAAGATCAAATTACAAAGAATGCTCTGAATCCCTCAAGTCGCATCTGATAATTGCGGTTAGCTAGAAATTTATCTTTTTAAAGCTTTTGAATCTACAGTTGACTTTATGCGAATTGTTTGTCCTATACTTTATCCTCGATGTAAGTTTTACTCACAGATTCACAGGTATTCAAAGATTATATCATTTTGGAAATGTAAAGATTCATAATGAGCTAAAGAAAATGGAAAGTTGTAGATGTTGTATGGATTCTACCGATTGTAATTCGTTTGTGATGTTTCTTAGAAAAAAGATGAGGCTCTCCGTCTTGCTGTTCAGTACACACTATTCATTGGATCCATTCTCTCAATTCTGTGTCTTGGAGCGTCTCTTGGAGTATTCTATTACTTTAGGTAAGTCAAAAGTTGGAATTTTCTTTTTTAACAATTGTACTAATCATTGAAACGCGTAATTCGCTTAAAAGTAGGCAATGGAATATTGCACATACAAAAAAGATTATATTAATTTTCTATGGATCAAAGGAAACATTTCAAACATATTCTGGTGAAAATAGAAAGTCATAAAAGAACATAAGAGTTTCGGTTTTGCGTAACTGCAATGAAATTGAATTCAATTCAATTTTTCAGACTACCGTGACTTTATATATATTATATAAAAAATACAATAAAAAGTTCTTACAAATCTAAAAATTACAGCGTAACAGAAAGAATTAATCTTTTGGGCCAAATGGTATTATTCAAATAAATAACCAATTTGTTTTTTTAATGTACCAACGTTCACTTCTGAGCTCTCTTAAATCAATTTACCATAAAGTAAAACCTAATACGTTTGGTGTTACTTTACCCATGTCAGATACACATTTAGAATTGAATTTCACACTTATGTTTTGTGTTGAATTACATAAGTTTATGGATTGTGCCAACATCTTGTTCTGCATTAAGCTACGAAGTAAAAACAAGTGACGAAGTTCTGTATCACATTATGAAGTATCGATAGTTGTCTGTCCGCCAGTGCGATGTCTCATTGAATGAATACGAGTTTAAATTTTTGTTAGCTTGTCATCTGACCTACATTAGTAGGGATTTAGAGTCTTATCAGCTTATGAATATCTGCAGAAACTTTCACGATCTCAGATTTTCAATGGTTGCCTATGGCAAGTCGTGTGATACATCATTCGATGAATACTGACTTTTACCGCTAGTACCTTATCGAAAAGCGTCAGCACTCAGTATTTGATAGCACAGTTCAAAGGAAAATTTTGTCATTCCTTTGCTACAAAATAGATAGCTAGGTTTGCTTGATATAAGATATTATCACAATTTTAAATGTTCAATGATGCTTTCCCCCAGAAAATAATGTAAGAGTAGGAAACTCCCTAAGGTATTTAAAACTGTTGTTTAAGTTCAACACTTACTTCAGCTTCACTAGGTTTGCACAATAGCTGCATCATAAGAACTTAAAATGTAACTAGTCATGCTTGCATTTGTAAAGTTGACGGCTGTAACTTTCACTCAAAACATTTATAGGTAGTTGAAATCACTTGGGCATGTTATGCAGTTGGAATTTGAAATGCGAGAAAACGTGCTTTGCGTCTGAGAGCATGACATGTGTTCGTGCTCGTTTGTAGATGCTTCAAATGAAACACGCAAACATTTTCAAGTATTTTGCACTCCATATTGTTCATGATAAAAACGGTGCCCTAGCACCTTTAATGTTGTGAAAAAGACTACACTACATCCTTTACAAAGGAAAGCCACGTATCAATTCTTCTTTCTCTGTATGTTTTCAACTTCTTGTGAAAAATCTTGTGATTGACGGGTTTATAAAATCCAAGTTTGGATTATTTTTTTCTAACGGAGTTGGTAAGCTTTACGTTAAACATTGAAAGTAAACAAGAATAGTTACCTTGTGAAACTGAAAATTGCGGAAACAAATGGTTGACTGCTTCAGAATGAAATTCCATGTACAAAATGAATTTCTCTCAAGCACCAATTTCACTGTTTCCATCTATGTGAAATCAAATTTCATTATAAATTGTACTTACAGATAATATTTTCGGATTTAACACACAGTCTCTACGTACATACTCAAGGGTCATTTTAAAGGGTCACGATATATAGACTTGCTTCTGTATCAAACCGATAATGACTTGGTTTGTGTTTGGTCTTTGGTATGTATACACTGTTGAATGTTGGAAGTCGGATAAAGCAGTATTTGCTTGTTAATTATTAAGGATTTGTTGTCGGGAGACTTCATTGCCAAAAGGTTGAGGATTATTTATCGGGAAAACATTGAAGATGATGGTCAGTCGCAACTGCATTACAGATCACTTATTTCAGTCACAAATAGCATATTATAGTATAGGAAACCTAGTGTATATTCAGTGAATAAATATCTAGTGAATAATTTGTAACATTACGGCTTTGATGTACAATATAAAGCTCAAAATGTCCTCGGTGCTGTTTATTGCTTCAAAGTGGAAGGAGCTTATCAGGTTTTCTATGTCATGTCATCATGCTTTTCTTGTTTATGGTAGTCTTTCCGCGCTGTGGCTATATTTCTACATTAGTTAATCCATACCGAAATGAAACATTCATGTTTATACAAAGGGAACTAATGACAAAGCAACTTGAAAGCAATCAATTTGTATCAAATATCTGTCACTTTGAATCTGTGAAATCTTACTCTATGCAACATGAAACTTCACTTATTTCAGGATTACAGGCATGTCTCTATAATTATACTTTTGCAACATGTACATGATTTTTTCATAAATAAGTTTGTGGGTATGTTGGAAATCCAGAAACACGTCATTTGAAATCAGTAATAGTATACCGTAAAATCTGAAATAGACGCCCCGGCGTCTACGTGCAATATTGATTTTTTCATCCGTAGACGCCGGGGCGTTTATTAAAGGGAGGCGCATAATTGAGGGGGGCGTCTATTTACTCCGCCAGATTTTCGTCATTGAAAATTTTCTAGAAATCTTCTTCGTTATGCACAAATCCAAGATAAAAATTACATTTCTATGTAATATTTCATGTTATCTGTGTTGAAAGTACACATCGAAAGCAAAAGAAATCAAATACTGTATTTTTATGGTCATTTAAATGCACGTATATGTACCGTAGTACATGTGACACTTCTCAGAATTTTTTAGAGGGGGCGTTTATTGAGAGAGGAAGCGCGTGATTCCGAAGAGGCATCTATTTCAGATTTTACGGTATTTTATTACAGAAAGATTTTCTTTATATACCAAGCCCTGAAACTTTTGCAATAAAAATCAAATTAAAATATTTGTGCAAATATCCGTTGTCAGCTAAAGAGGCAGAGGTTTATTCCGGCAAAATTTATGATTATAATTGCTAAAAATTATTCTGAAAAGCTTAGTTTGATAACGAATTTATTAATCTGAACAGAAAATTTGAGAAAAGTGTTATTCTGTTACATTTTTACTGCTAAGGTGTCTCAGATGTGATCGTGTAACTGTCCAATCTCACTTAATGATTTCTCTATCGATACGGTTCCTGCTAATGTTAATCATTTCGGCGCCGCATGTACTTGGCCATACCAGCAGCTACCGGGATGTGGTACGTTTTCTATATGCAAAGCGCTTATAATATAATGAGTTGTGTTTAAATTGTAAGTGCTTTGTAGGTTAGTATGTGTAAGTTTTCAAGCTTACAGCCATTCTGTAGAAAATGAATTAATGCGATGGTTCAGTCCCATCTCATATTATCACGAACTGAAGTTTTAGCTGTGTGACACAGTCAACATATGCTGACTGGAAGCTCCGCTTCCGGATAAGTTACAACATTATACATGTATTTAATCAGTCTGAATTGGTCCCAACAGGACTTTCTTTGTGAGTCTATTTTAGTTGGCTTTCTATACTCCACGTTTTCCTCTGTAAGCTGGATGTTCATTCAAGGATTATATCTTAACTTTACGCTGACGGCAGGCGTAATAAACAATATTGCTCGATATCACCTTCTAATCTACTACATAGTTGGCTGGGGTAATTGTATAAACGCTCATTTCCATTCCTTCATTTCTTCGCTTAGAATGGAATTACTTGAAAAAGAAACATTGCCTTGTTTTCTTCCATGCCCATGTCCAGTCGTTCCTGCATTGTTTATTCTCATCTACGTGGTGGCAATGCTGCTTAGAAAGCAAGAGCGGTGCTGGAGCGGATACTCAGAAATGAATGAAATGTGGATTTTGCTTTGTCCCATCATGTTTGAAGTGGTGGTATGAGATCTAGCTATTCTATTCAATTAGCATCCAGCTAATTTGGACTAAAAGCTAGCTCTTTTATTTGGGCCTTTTACAGGTGAATGGCATGTTCCTGCTGAACATCTTAAGAATTCTTCTAAGAAAAGTGCGCAATTCACAATCCAGACCGGATGCCTCACAAATGAAGTAAACTCAAATTTTCAATGGAATATATTATACACGGTTTCCAGGATGCAAATGAACCGCAAATGGAGGATGCTATTTAAAAATTCTATTTTCAGAGCGGCTGCCAAAGCAACACTGCTGCTGTTCCCTGTTCTTGGAATTAATAATCTTTTTCTTCTCTATAATCCCGGTGGTGACTATAACAAATATTTTGTGGCTCTTAACACATTTTTTGGATCAACGCAGGTAAAAATTTCATATCAAATAAATCCTGTAATTTTTGTGGATCCTTTCATAAAAACAAGTACATTGAATGAAATGTTGGACAGGGTATTTTCGTAGCGATCGTGTACTGCTTCATGGACAAAGAAGTTTGGGGTGCTGTGAGACGATCAGTTCAACGAGCCCGTGCTCGAAGAGAATTAGGTTTTTCAGGAGGAATTGATAATGAGTTTCGAAATCATAATTCGCCTAATGAAATGATTACGTTAACTGTTCGTGTTAAGGAAGTTTCATTTGATGCCAGCTGCGTAGAACAAAGAGTGTAGCTAACTGTTATATTATAAGATCTCCAGGGGCTTCAGTGAATGACCAGCAAAATATTTATGTTTGAAGCCTTATGTGCGTACAATTTAGTAGAAATTGGTTTTGATCTTGACGAGGGTTATAAAATTAATCTAAGTTTAAACGAGTAACTCTATAATTCTTTATACGTCCCACACTTCCAAGTGTTGAACTCTTTACAATCGAAAAACTAATACGAAATCGCTGTTTGTTTGATTTTGATAATATAAGCCCACAAAGTCGTAAGAGACAATGCGGTTGCTATTGTTAGCATTATTACAAGTCTTACATTATCGAATGAACTTGCATAAAGCATTAGAGGTTTCCATACTGCATATTATTACTTTACACGAGCGTAGACATGACCATAATAAATTATGCAATTTCCTATTTTTTGAGTAGTTATTTACATAAAAACTTTGTCGTAATACTTACTTCAATAGATTTTAGCTGTAGAAAAAGTGTAATTGAAAGTCACCCACGAAAGCCATGTTATGTCAATATCACTTGCTCTTTTACGTAATTTTTTTTTATTTAGACCAAAATTAGACTTTTTTGAGCTGAATCACAACGATCCTAACAAGTCTCATAATGGGAACTGAAGCAGAAGAGTCACTAATAAATTTGGTGCTTGTCATCACAGAAATGCTTCTGATAGTTATTATGTGTATCTACTTGTAAAATGGAAATGACGAAAGAAATTCAGTGACTCAGGCAAATTGTAACAGTAATGAGAACCAATTAATCCTTTCTTCCAGGTACAAACAAGTTGTTAAAACAAATTGAACTTTTGAAAGATTTGTTGCGTGAGAGCTGTCTAGTCTACGTATCATTCCTTTAATTGCACTCTTGAGAAATTCTTTACAGCTAAATAGAGTAGATACTGAGTACTTTCGGGCTTCAATGCATCTAAAAATATTGGATGTTATTGTTTAAATATAAACTTACACGGTAGTTTTCAGTCGATTATGAAATGTTGTTCTCAATAAAATGATAACATCCGATGTCATAACATGTAACCTACAAGTTGTTAAGTAAACATAACTTATCTTGTTACTTTGTGATTAGTTTACTTGTCTCAGTCGCACATAAATAAATATTTTTAATGACTTTGAAAAACTCAATGAACAAATCCTAATTATTAAGATATTATGCAGCTAAAATGAGAACTTCAAAATTTTTCTCCAACCTTTCTATTTGTTACAACACCTATGTAAAATATATTTGTCGAGAACTCTATGCGAAACTTGTTTACAAGATTCTTCTGCTTTTCGTGTATTTTTTAGAACTATTTAGAATAAATTAAATACCTCAAACTTCCCAAGAGTGATGATTCTCTCCACAATTTTTACCTGGAGGATAGCTTAAGTTTTCTTCATGCGTATTTACACATTTTTTAAACATGACCAACGAAATTTTGCATAACAAAGTTAGTAAATATTTTGCAAGTTAAATAAAAAATTTCGCAGCATGTACTTCATTATAATATCCTTGATATTTGCTAATCTTGCTGATTTCGTTTTATAAAAAAGTTATTGATGAAAATGTGAAATATTGAGGGGAAAGAAGACGCATGAATACGTAATAAGTGTTATTTTACCTATTTTATTATCATCAAAGTTTTTAGGTAAATGTAGCCACATCTACAGTTGAAAAAATTTACAAATTAAGGCAGAAAATGGCAGGCAAAACAGGATGTTGATGTTATTTTCCACCGTCTCATATAACAACAGCATAAGTTATTCTTAAGATAGGCAATTAATGTATTTTTTTAGTACTTTTTAGAACGAATCAAATAACTCAAACTTCCCAACAGTATTGATTCTTTCCGCAATGTTTACCTGGAGAATAAATTAAGTTTACTTTTTGCGTATCTTCACATAACAAATAACAGAGTTAGTAAATATTTTGCAAGTTAAAAGAAAAAAATGATACAGCATGCACTTTCTTCTTCATTATAATATTCTTCATATTTTCTCATTTTGCTGATTGCGTTCTATAAAAAAAATTATTACATTAACTGTTCGTGTTCAGGGGATTTCTTTTGATGCCAGCTGCGTAGAACAAAGAGTGTAGCTAACTGTTATATTATAAGATCTCTACAGGAGCTTCAGTGAATGACCAACAAAATATTTATGTTTGAAGCCTTATGTGCGTACAATTTAGTAGAAATTGGTTTTGATCTTGATGAGGTTTATAGAATAAATCTAAGTTTAAACGAGTAAGTTTATAATTCTTTATGCTTCCACACACTTCCAAGTGTGGAACTCTTTATAATCGAAAAACATACGAAATCGCTGTTTGTTTGATTTTCATAACATAAGCCCACAAAGCCCTAAGAGACAATGCGGTTGCTATTGTTAGCATTATTACGAGTCTTACATTATCGAATGAACTTGCATAAGGCATTAGAGGTTTCCATACTACATATTATTACTTTGCACGCGTGTAGACATGACCATGATAAATTATGCAATTTCCAATTTTTTAATTTGTTATTAGTGTAAAAACGTTGTCATAATACATACTTCAATATATTTTAGCTCTAGAAAATGTGTAAATATTTATCACTTACGCAAAAGCATGTTATGTCAATATCACTTGCTCTTTTGCGTAATAATTTTCTATTTAGACCACAAATAGTAGACTGTGTTTCATTTGAATCACTACGATCGTAACAAGTCTCATGGGAACCGAGACAGATGAGTCACAAAGAAATTAGGCACTTACCTACTAGTAAAAGGGAGTTGAGGAAGGGAATTCAATGACACAGGAAAATCTTAACAGTAATGAGGACCAATTAATCTCTGTTCCAGGAACAAACAAGTTTGTCTAAGTCGAAACAAGTTGAACTTTTGGAACATTTGTTGCGTAAGAGCTGTCTAGTCTACGTATCATTCCGGTAATTGCACTCTTGAGAAATTCTGTACAACCAAATAGAGTAGATGCTAAGTACTTTGATGCTTAAAGGCATATAAAAATATTGCATGTCATTGTCTTAATATACATAAACCTACACTCTACCTTAAGGTTTTTATTACGTATATAGATTACGAAATGTTGTTCTCAGTAAAATGATAACATTGGATGTCATAAGATGTAAACTACAAGTTTTTAAGTAATTATTGCCTAAATTTTTACTTTGTGATTAGTTTACTTGTGTGAGTCACAATATAAATAAATATTTTTAATGACATTCAAAAACTCAATTGAATAAATCCTAATTATTAATATACATTATGCAGCTAAAAAGAGACCTTCAAAGTTTTTATCGAATTTCCCTATTTATTACATGACATATGTAAAGTTTATTTGTCCATAACTGCATTTTAAACGAGTTTACAAGATGCTTTTGCTGATTATGTAATTTTAACTTTTTAGAACGAATTAAATATTAAATACCTTAAATTTCCCAACAGTAATGATTCTCCACAAAATATTTACCTGGTGGACAAATTAAGTTTACTTCATGCGTAGGTATGTAAACATTTTTTCTAGATGATCCAGCAAAAATTCGCACAACAGTGTTAGTAAATATTTTCCAAGTTACATGAAAGAAATGATGCAGCATATGCCTTTTTCTTCATCAACATATTTTTAGAATTTGATGATTGCATTCTAAAAAAGTTATTGGTCGAAATGTAAAATCATGAAGGGTAAAAGGAGAAGCATGAATATGCATAAGCATTATTTGATCTATTTTATTGTCATGAAAGTTTTTTGGCAAAGCACTAGCCACTGGCAGAAAAATAAAATAAACTTGAGAGAGAAATGGCAAGCAAAACAGGATGTTGATGTTATTTTCCATCGTGTCACATAGCCCCAGCATAACGCTGTATTAAGGTAGATAATTGAAAAGTAATATGGTTCCCTATTATGTTTATCTGAGTCTTTTTCATGAAACACTGTTATTTGAATTGTTCTTAGTTTTGGATAAATCTTCACTTTTTTTTACATGTTTTTATATAAAAGTTTATTGGTTGAAGATAATTTAAATATTATCCACGTTATTAGATAGACTATTACTATTATTAGTTTAATATTTCGGAGACTTGCTGTAAATACAGATGCAAGTCAAATTCTTTGAGCCATTTACGAATTATTTAGCTAAGAGCAAAGAAGAATAAAACCTAGCTTGGGATCAATTACAAAAAATTGATTACCAATTACAATTCATATTTTGCATTCACTGGTCCTCGATGTAGAAATTAACGAATTATTAAGTTTATAATGGATTTCTGTTATGAATCCATCTGTGAATGAACTCGTGAGAAATTTAATTTGTTCCCTAAGCCCTACTTTTTCAATATGTTGTAAATTTTTGCTTACAAGAAACAAATTCGATGTAGTGGCAAGAAAACCAGATTTACAAGAGCCATATACCTTACGATCATATAAACATGCGATAAAATGGTCTTTAGTTCACTAGACCCTGTTACATTAACATTTTTACAGCTGCCACAAT
>JAQIXX010006392.1:0-12294 GCA_034700605.1 Willowsia nigromaculata
CTGTTGTACTTCACTTTGCTAATTACAAAGAACACTCTAATCTGTAATAGCCACAAAAAAATAATCTAACAACAAGTTTTGCGTATAATCATCATCTAATTTTGTCTTTACTTCAATCCTTTGTATTAAGTTCATCCTAACTGATACCTTTAAGTAGGAAAGCTTAGAACTTTAAACCTAAATGTGTATTCAAGAAAGCATCTAAAACATCTTGTAGCAAGTCATATCATTTTCAGAAATTTACGAACGTGAAAGCATTTTTATATGTATTTTATTTTCCAAATTTTGATTGATTATATAAACTGAAATTTGTATAAAGGTGAATAAGGACTTACAACGACAAGAACAATGATTTAAACAAACTTACGTTATTTTATTCACTTTTTTATTTAGTGGGTTACAAAGGTTATTACGTGACCAAATTATTTTAAGAGTAACTGCTTTCAAAAGAAGGTATAGTTTTAAAAAATATTTTTAATTCTCGTTGTAATGTATTAGAGAGCTTAAATATTTTTAATAAGAAATCAATTCTTATGCAATGAAAGTAGTTTTTATCGATTCCAAAAATATCTTTATTAACAAAGCATTTAAAACATTGGATTTATCTTAAATATCCAAAAACATTATACACACTGCTAAGTTATTATTATAAATTAAAAATCTAGAACAATCGATGCTGTGATCTTGCGATTAAATTTATGTATGTTAAACATTATCAAAAGATAATTATCTACTGGTGGAACCACGTGAAGAACAAGTTAAGCTGTTATCAAACAGGTAGCAATAATGTGCATGTATCAAATTGTACAGCTTTCAAAAAGTATTATTTTGCAAGCTAATAAAATACCTATTTGTGAATTATCCGCCTGATTACAGTTGTATTATGACAGCAGCAACAAATTATTCGAAAGATTGTTTGCAAAGTCTAAACATTTCATTGGAGTAAGGCGATCAACATAATTGAATGAGCAGAATCCCGTTCTTATCCACCTACAAGATGAATAAAACTTTTGCAAGTAAACTTCTCTTTCCCGTCTGCTATTTCCTACTGCGTACAATCTGCCGTCATGAGAAAGACTTTTTAGCACCCGCTCACATGTACAAAACACACTAGCTATTGCACAAAAATCCAAAAAAACGCTGCAAGGCTGCAAGGAATCATGGCACACAAAACTAACAATTTAAGGTTGCTATCATGATAAGGATTAAATTTGATAATTTCACTACAAGAAACAGCTTGATTTAATATGCAGCAAATAATCATACTACCAGTCAGACCTCATTTTTGAATTCCATTCATTAAATCACACATCAACTGAAGTTTTCTATATTGCATAAGTGTCTGTGATTTTTTCCCTGCTAATTTTCTGAAAAAGGAACATATATGCTCGAAAACTGAGTGAACAAATAATTAAAACATTTCCAACAGAGAAAGAAAATACGCTAAATAAAAGATGGTAGATTAGTGACTTAACAATAAAAACAACTGGCTTCCCAGTTATTCCCCAGGATCTATGGAGTCCTGAGAAAAATCCTTTACAGATTTGTTTTTCTTGAAAACATTCAACAAGGAGATATGATCCAAACAAGGTTGGTTAGCAAGGTTGATTCCAATGCATGACAAATAATGTAAAACAACTAAAAAGTGTATAACACGGTGCCAGCATATAAGCCAAAAGTACACTACAACATTCTCCTCCTGACAGCGGTAGTATTTTTCCTGACTTGTTAACAAAATATTGCGATATAGAAATATGTCCATTAACATACACTAAAATTTTGTTCATGAAAACATTCTTCCGGTAGTACTACAAACACAGTTGACATCCTGTTAAAATTTGTCTTTAAAAGACTGGTTTCCCGTTTTACTCCAAACGGAATCAAATTACTCTCACTTTGTTTGAATTCATTAAGTACTTATTTATTTATTTTTGAAGTCGGTGTAAGTGTCCCATTACGTAATACATAAGAAAATACATATACCAACTAAGGGACTAGGTTAAATATTTCCGCAATTCTAAAAATAAAATAATAAACCCATTTTTAGTACAGTTTACAAACGTGCATGTTGACAAACATAATTTATACTGTGTTCTGAAAGACTGCATACTTTTTTGGGCAACAACGTGCATCCAGCTAAACTCATCTCGTGCAGCATATGATAAGGGAATATTGATTCAATCTTAGTCATGCTACTTTTATAAAAGCCAGGAATTTTGATACACAACATAAGGTAATTGGTCAAATTACTCAGCTGTCGAAAAATGTAAACAATCTTCCAGTAGTACTACAAACGTAGTTGACACATCCTGTTTAAATTTGTCTTTAAAAGAGTGGTTACCTATTTTAATCCGAATAGAATCAAATTACTCTCGCATTGTCTGAATTTTGATTAGGAAATATTGGTTGGATCCTGTTGAAACCAAAAGTCGTAAGATCCATAACCATTTTCAGCTGATAAAAAGATCCACAGCTAAATGCAAAAGTTTTTTACAATAACTATTATAAGGGTCTTGTAAGCAAGTCCTACATTTAAAAAAGCATATTCTATATATAAATAATTTATATAATGTTCCATTTTTTCAAACCATCCATGAATGCTAGAATTTTGTGTCATCAAGTAACGTTCCTAATGCTATAAGATAGATCTATGAAATATTCTAAACTAAACAATTATGAAAATAGTGTAGCGTTTTACACATACTATTCACAACTGTATGCTTTGTCTGATTACTTTTAGTTTGGAAATGCTTTTGTTTTTACCCCTTAAAAACGATCAACCGCTGATCACGAGCATAACTTGTCATTTGTATGGGAAAGAATAGTTGCTATGCATTGAGCTTACAGCTAGACTCATGCACACGTCTTTTAAAGCATTTAAGCGTTTCAAAATAAACTAGAAGGGTAACCGACCCATGGAAGCAACTATCGGATACCATTGAAAACGATAAGCCGACGAACCAATGATCATATTGATTGTGTTCGACGACGATAAGTGGTGTGTAGGGAGAAAAGGGAAGAAAGAACCCGTTTTCCAGCCAGAGATAGCGTCGTACGCGAAAATTGGTTATGGGAAAGTGATTAACTTCACGATACTGTTCGAATGATGTATCACATGCCATATGTTGATACATAAAAAGTTGATAACCCCTGACCCTCCGGAGAAAGAGGTTGACCTATTTACCTGAAAATCGATCCCAGACCATCTTTTTAAGCATGGAATGCGATTAAAGATGATTTTAAGTTTGATTGACCACAATAACTTGTGTAATGGACGATAAGGGAAGAAAAAAATGCAATTGCCGCCAGAGGGAGCGTCGTACGCAAAAACTGATTATGGGAAAATGATTTACTCAGCAAGGCCGTTCGAATGACAAATCACATGCCATATGTTGTCTTTGAAAAAGTTGACGACCCCTGACCCCCGGGGGGAAGGGGTTGACCAATTTGGCTGAAAATCAATCCCCGACCACCTTTTGTCCTATGAAGCTTGCATACCCAATTTGGTGTCAATATGTCCAGTAGTTTTTGAGTTATCGTGCGTACACGTAGACACACACACACAGACGAGCAGGTGATCGCATTAACTATCTCTTTTCGTTTTCAACGTATCCGATAGTTAATAATGCTCACTTCTACCTTCCCCACAAAACAGTAAATAAAAAATATAAATTCCTTAATGGGTAAATAAACCAAATTTTATATTTCATGTGATTGTGAACTACTCTTTAATTAAATTTCCCATCACTTAATTGGTTATTTCAAATTGCATAAGTAATATGAATCACTAGGGATAAACATAATGTTAATGATTACTATAGTTATTTTGTTGTGTGTCAGAACAATTATTGTCACTTTGATAAACATTCTAACATATTTTTAGTGTCGCCTGTAATAATTTGAACTTTTGTGCTGTTAACATTTTTGAGTACAACTATAACAAGATATTTGAGTAGCATCTTAAAAATTTTGCTTGGCATTCCTGTGTACTGAAACGCTTAACTAAATGCTACAGAAAGTATAATATATTAATCAAGTTTATCATAACCGAGGCCCTTGGTCATAACAAGTATACTAACAATGTCACTGTAACCAATCCGGTTACCAGGAACTAATTGTAAGACATGTTAAGTCTGTCTCTTGCCAAGTTTTAGATACAGCTCATATGCAAAAGTGGCCCAATTGTCCCACTTAGTCACTAAACCACTTTTAAACATTCTGGTATAGCTTTCCAATAGCCATTCCCTATTTACTGAGAAGATTTCTAGATAGTAAGGATTTGCTGAAAGAGATTCCGGTCCAACATAATCCTCAAAATCATTGTGCCCCTTAAGGACAATACGAATGCCTTTCTGGAAAAATTTCAACTGGTACTGAGGATATACATCAAACAGGGGCGTATTTAGGGGGGGGCCAATGGGGCACGTGCCCCCCCTGGACCTTAAGAAAAATGCATGTACGTTTATAAAAATGAAGACTATGATGAACGCTTATTTTTCACAACGTTCTAAGTAAATTAATTAAACTAGCTTTCGTTGTATTTTGGCGACGAAATTTGAATATCTGATCATTTTGCAACAAACATGTGCTTCATTTTTTCATCGCATGAATGACAACAGGCATTGTTTTTGTACCACGAAAGCTTTGCATTAAAATTATCATTAATACTGTTTTCGTTGCTGTATGCCCGAACCTTGATTGCTTTAATTGTGAAGAAAGTTATTACACAATGCTTATGGGCTTTAGTTTCTAATTAATGAAAGTCTTGTGCAACTAGAATAAATAATAACCTGATAGGAAAATTAGTGGAAAGAAAAGGCAAACAACTCTGTTTGACATGTTCAACAGACAGTCAAAGGTCACAAAACTCAGGCCCGAAACTGATTCCGTAGCCGGCGAATTTTCGAACCCTTCAAATTCATACGGGTCTGTTTCCAACCAGGTGTCCAGTGATCGGATGTCCAGCACCACTCCAATGGTAGTAACAGTTCCAGTTCCAGTTGGTTCAAGCTCGACCTCTGCCCCATCTACAAACGTTAACAAAACAGATACTGTGGAATCTCATCTTCAAATATTTTTGCCTAATCGGAGATTTCTGTCGGAGTCTGAAGACCATTCTCTTGAACCGGAACGTCAACAGCTGGAAAGTCATCAATTTGGAGGTCAAGAATCAGGTGCATCAATGCTCATCAAACACACAAATGTGACTACACGGGAGGAAGTGGGGCTTTCACTCGAATTTGTCGCGTCAACCCAAACGGATGGAAATGAGGAAACTGAATTATTTTGTGACCGCTGTGACATTGCTTATTACATTGGCAAACCTATGAAAGATTCTGAGAAGTATCACATTCTCCATAATTTATGGGTTCCAGGGCCGACATTCGTTTTTCCTCTGCGATGGATAAGCAACAAAAACCGAGCATTTCAGGTAGAATATTAAGAATAGGAGTAGAGAACTTGATAGTTATCAATTATTCGTCTATAGGAAGTCATTAAATGGATATTTAATTTTAAATCGTATCGTAGAGTTCCTATCTCCGAGCACATCCCTGGTTGTGCTATTCCAAGTCACTGGATGCGGCATTCTGTAAATGCTGCTTCATTTTTCAGCGTGAGGCGGAAGGAGGGCGCGGTGATTCCCAAAACTCGCAAATTTGTTCAACGGGGTACACAAACTGGAAAAAAGCTGTTGAAGATTTTCAAAAGCACCTAACGACAGATTACCATAGACGCTCTTCTGTATTTGCTGATGGCTTTAAACGGGCATACGAGGCAGGAGTTGACAATGTGACCGCAATATCACGAAAAGCAGTAAAAAAGGAAGCTGAGCAAAACCAGAAGATCTTAACTTCCATCATAAAAACTGTTATTTTTCTGGCAAGGCAGAATATCCCATTTCGAGGTCATCGAGATTATGGAAGAATCGAACTTGTCGACAGTCCGGTGGTAAATGAAGGAAATTTTCGCGAGCTTCTGCGGCACCTGGCAATGAACTACGATGAGCTCATGGCTACTCATCTCTCCTCCGCGGCCTTGAACGCTACGTACACAAGTTCTACAATTCAGAATCAATTTATTGAAATTGCGGGAGAAATTATTTTGGAAGAAATTGTCCGGAGAGTCAACAGCGCAAAATGCTTTTCTGTAATTGCTGACGAAACCACTGACATATCGACAGTTGAGCAGTTAGCAGTGTGTTTGAGATATGTCCAAAAGGACGACTCCGGAAGCTACTCCATTCGCGAAGATTTTGTTGGGTTTTCTCCCGTGACAGACATGACAGGTGCTGGACTTTCAACGGCAATTTTGAACTACTTAATAAAAATTGGAATTAATCTAAACTATCTTCGTGGTAAGTTTCTGTCATATAAATAAAATAAAAACAATATACCATTAAAATATTGTTTCTAATTTTATTTTTGCTTCTCTTTATTTCTTTTATTTCTAGGGCAGAGTTATGATGGAGCTGCTGCGATGAGCTCAGATCTAGTCGGCGTGAAGACTAGAATCCAGGAGAAGTACCCAATGGCCGTCTACACATATTGTTCCAATCATTGTTTGAATTTGGTGGTTTCTTCAAGTTGCAGAACTAAACACATTCGTAACATGTTTGGAACTGCGAAGGAAACGATTGCATTTTTTTCAAGATCTGCAAAGCGTCACGAGTCACTTTTGAAAACTATTAATTCTTCCATGCCCGCAGAAAGAATGAAAGTAAGATCATTTCGAATATCTGAATTTATCGAATAAAATATTAGTTTACAATTTTTCATGCATAATATGTCTTTGCCTCCAGGGTTTAATTGGACTATGCGATACACGGTGGGTGGAGCGGCATGACGCAATTTTTAGACTTGCGGAACTGGCTGAAGTTGTAATCAAAACTTTGGAGGAAATGAATGAAAACGGCGAAGACAGAGACGGGCGAAAAAATTCCGGAATTCTTCTCAACTCGTTGTGCACTTTCGACTTCCTTGTGTCCTTATTTTCAGCAGTTAGGCTTCTCTCCTTTACGAAAACCATCTCGACTTCTCTTCAAAACCCACAAGCGGATCTGCAAAGCTGCTTTGAGGAAATTCGAAACGTAACTACCCTAATCAAGGAGATACAAGACAACTCGGAGGAGGAATTTAAAGAGATTTTTGAAAGATGCACGGAAATTTGCAATTTGCTTGACATTGCAGTTAAGCTTCCGCGCATTCCAGTCGCAGAAAGGAGCAAATATGTATTCAATGAATTGGCAACTACGCTGGAGAAAGTGGAAGTATATTACCGAGAAGCTGTTTTTGTTCCTTTTGTAAATGAATTTTTGAAAAGCTTTGCATCTAGATTTGATAAGCACCAGTCCAGTTTGTGTGAGTTGCTGAAGTTATTGCCCAAAAATCTCTCAACCTGTCACCGCGAAAATCTTAAGACATTGTATGACTTTTATAAAACTGACTTGAATTGTACGTTAGACATGTTTTTGGGGGAAGTTATGGTTTGGAAAGCCAAATGAAACGTACTAAAAGATTATCCAAAAACAACAATTGAAGCCCTTCAATTGTGTGACTGCAACCTTTTCCCCAATATTAACGTGCTCCTCAAAATACTTTGCACTCTTCCGATTTCCGTAGCTTCAGCAGAGCGATGCTTTTCATGCTTGCGTAGGCTTAAAACATATCTTAGAAATACGATGTCAGAGGAAAGGTTGACTGCACTAGCAATGATAAATGTGCATCGAGATCAAGCTATTAGTATTGAAAAAGTATTGACGAAGTTCAAACGCGAAAACCGTAGAATTGTGTTGCCATAAGTTGTATAAATTTTCCAAAAAAGTTGTTCCTATTTTTATTCATGTTTATGTTCATTGTTTCGAAAATTAATAAAATATGCTTCATTTCACTGCTTGCAATTAACAGCGTATCACAACTTTGCTTTATTGCATGTATACTACGTAGTAATATAAACAAAAGCGGATTCGTGTTAGCTTCTATAGTGTAATTGGCTACGACATGGTGCCCCCTCCTGACACCATTCCTCCATACGCTAGTGACATCAAATATTTTAATTCTCTTTTTTATCACATGCTTGACTTACGACTTAGTATTTATTTGCTCATTTAGTTCTATGAAACTGTCATTGAGTATGTTGAGTAAGCCTTTGCTTCTAAAGTTATCTTTATGGGACTTCCAACGACTCAACCGTTGATTCCACAGAATTTTATATACCGCTTTTAATACACTCCCAATAGATTTGTATGGTTCTGTTAGAATTGGAACTGTCAAAAGACTAATAATTCCGTTTCCATAAAATCCACAAATAAACCAACCAACAAACTGAATCAATAATATTGATTTGACCTTCACAAGGTATGGTGGCACGGAATTTCCAACAAATATTGCAAAAACGTCGAAAACTCTCTAGTTGACGTCCCTCTTTAATGTTTTCCAAGTTGCCAGTATTGAATAAAGTGTAACAAAAGATTAAAAAAGTCCCCAAATATCTAAACTAAAAGGTTCTATCTAGATAGTAAGATTTACAGTTTGGGTTGTATTTGCTTGATGCTCGTTAATACAATAGATCAATTTTCTTTCAACGATTTTCGCCAATAAAAAACTAGCCAATAAATAATGTTTCGAGGGTATTGTGGTATAACTCACAGAATTATTAATATACTGGCCACATTCGGAATGATCGGTGTGATGTTGTAAATTGAATGACATGTTATGAACTTGACAGAGAACTATTGAAGACATGATATCCTTCCCGCATTTGAATGCGTGTAGAGAATTAAAAAGAAGCTTTTTGCACGGTAGTTTGCTCGGATCTGTTGTTCGGATATCTGTATATACCAATCCTACAAGTACATCTATTTTTTTCTGATTTCCAAACCGAAACATCTGCTTTTGTTCAGTTTTGCTCAAAAGTGTTGCAACATTTTCTGAATCAAAGGTGCCTACATTGGAGATGCAGTAACCATTGCACAAAACGAAATATTTTACTATTGTGTGACGATTTTTTGAATTTGAGGGAGATTCAATAGTATTAAGAAACATTACAACTTTTAGTGCTGGAGGATTCATCCACATGCGGTCCTCTACACACCATGGTGCATGTTTTTCTTGAATATCTTTTACAATTCTTATAAAAATTGAGCGTGTTTTCATTGCACGCTCGTGTAATGTGGTCTTTAAGATACTTTCAAATTGTAAAACAATGCTGATTGGTTGTCTGTGCTTATGGAGAAACCGATGAATTACTCTAGCATGGTAGAATTTTAATACGGTTTTCACTAATAAACTGTCTTGCTGAATATCACATACGTCAAGATCATTGAAAAATATCTCGTACTTGTCGCATTTGTAGTTTTCTATTGAGAAGAATAAATTGAAGGTTTTCCTAAACGCACTATACCCACAAAGATCTACTGCACAGATGTTAAATGGAAAAAGGAACACACTGATTGTGAAGATTAAAAACTTAATATTTATCATTATCATTGTTAAATTTAACGAATTGTTTTAGTTCTGAATTTGGTTGACCATATGGCTACTACAAAAACAAAACCTCCTAATATTGTTTAATTTGTTGTTAACTTTGATTTATTTTGTTTAAAGAGAAAGATTTTGCAATGCAATTATCTGAATGCCTAGAATTTTTCAAGAATTTCAACTTTCTTTGTCAAGCTTCAGCGCGTCGCCGACCAACAAATAATAATTATACTACTAATATATGATTTCCTCCGAAAATCGGCCCCAAAAGAACATTATTGTCCTTCTTTCAATGCTAAACCCCATGTTAAGGCTTGATGCTAAACCCCATGTTAAACGAAAAGTTTATCCCGCTTATGCTTAACCCAATGTTAAATATAATAAATGCTAAACCCTATGTTAAATATATTAAATGCTATGAACTTCTATGTCAAATCATCTAATAAACAGTATTTACGAGAAAACAGCTGGAAAACATCATATATAAAATAAAAATGCGTAGGGATAGACAATAAAATCAAATATGAATAACAATAATAGTAATAGCAAATGTACATTCAATTAATATACTTTACTTTCAATCGCCGTACCAATTTTCATAATATTTTGGCCATATTGCGCTCTATCACATTTTCAACTTTCAATTTTAAACGCAGTACTATCATACTAATTTGATGACATCGTACTACTTTAAATTTGTTATTTGTATGAAAATTTAGTGTGCTTTTAAACTATTTTTATAGCTTAAATTCTTGTAAATTATGTAAAAAAAATACTTTATTTCGTCTCCGGCTCTGTCATTACCCAAAATACATGTTTTATCGAAAATAAATTTATCGATATTATGAATTATTCAAACAAAGGATTTTTTATTTGAATTACCGCTTATTATCCTCTAACTTCCGAAATATAAATACTAGTAAGCCAAACTTCTTTAAACCATAAAGTAGCAATATTGAATTCAAAGCATCACATGGAAAGTAGCTCGAGCAAGTTGATTAAAATTTATTACTGAACATTTTTATTTACCGGGTGTACGTCTTATAGCTAAAGTTTACCAAAAATACTTTATGATAGCAACAACAAATTAATCGTAAGATTGTTTGTAAAGTCAATACATTTCATGGGTGTAAGGCGATCAATATAATTGAATGAACAGAATCCAGTTCTTATCGCTTTACAAGATAAATAAAACTTCTGCAAATATATATGCCTTTCTCTTTGGCTACAACTAACTGCATTTAATTTTTCCCCAAGAAAAAGACTTTTTAATACCTGTTCACATGCACAAAACACGTTAGCCATTGCGATCAAAAATACAAAAAGTATTGTAAATGTACATAAAAGGTTAGAAGTCAAAAATAACAATTTAAGATTACTATCATATTTAGGATTAAATTTAATAATTACACTACATGAAATAGCTTGAGCTAATATAGAGCAAATTATCAAACCACCGGTGAGACCCCACTTTTGTATTCTATTCATTAAATCACACAATATTTGAAGTCTTCTATATAAAATGGTAATTAAATATGCTTCAGTATCTTTGCGCTTGCTAAACTTTTGAAAACTTAGAATATATGCTCGAAAACTAAGTGAAAAAATTATTAAAACATTTCCTGCCGAAAATGGAAAGACACTTAATAAAAGATGATAGATTACAAAGTTAACAAAAAACACAACTGGTTTTCCGATGATTTGCCAACAAAAATAGAGCCCTGATAACAACCAATTAGAAATTCGAATTTCTTCATAACATTCGGGAAGTATACTTGAGCCAAACAAGGTTGGTTTGCATGGTTGATTCCAATGCATGATAAACACACTGAAAACACTAAAAAGTGTATAACATGGCGCTAGAATATAAGCCAAAATCACGCTACAGCGTTCTCTTTCTGACATTTGTGGTTTTCTAATGGATATTTCAAGGAAGTATTTTGATATCTGAATATGTCCGTTGACATAAACTGAAATTTCTGCTCCATACTTTTCAGCGATATAAAGCCAACTCATGAAGTAACAAACCATTATTGATAAACACATAGGAATATATACTTGATTGACAAAAGTATCATCGTAAATACCTTTCCCGTGTCTGTTTTCATCATCCATTATAAATTGTGCGATTATTGTGGTAGCGAATATAATAGCTATACAACGATTTATTTGAATTTTATGGATTGCCAGTTGACGCTTGTCAGAAATCTTCATTTGTTTTAAGGTTTCATCCCACACCAACAGTCCACCCATCGAAAACTTTGCTAGTGTAGTGGCAAACTTTAGAAATGGAAAATGCCGTAGCAGAAACATTTTTAGGAGAGAGATTAGAAAAATCGGGAACCTCAAGGACAATATTTAAGCTTATGGAATTTCAATTCTAGTAAACGATATTTACCAAAGTAATTTAGAGTACTATAAGAAGAAATAGCTGAACTGATGCAACCCGGCTAATCAAATATAAATATGATTGGGCTTGTGCCTTAACTAGATTTTACTAAGCTAATATTTACAAAATATTTCCTTATATCTAATCCCTATTCCGTTTTGAAAACTTGTTAATTGTTTAATTTCAATGTTTTATTCACTTTGTAAACCAAATTTTTAACAACAGTTGACGACAAATCCCTACTAGCTTCTTAGGAGTTCTCCCTAACAGTAGGCATGTATGGGTATTTCCAAATACTTCCACAGAGATTCACCCACTCAAGAAGTGTATGGCAGCAATTAACTTTGAAAACATTGATAATATCTCGTTTCTATTAAGTCAAAACATTGTTTACGCAAATTTTAATTTTATATGGAGATTTATGACAGG